>JABFEB020000043.1:5959016-5970379 GCA_019775895.2 Stomatorhinus ivindoensis
CTGGTCCTCGGGTCCGAAACTGGGGGACTGTGCGACTCCGGAACCGAGTCTCTGGAAGACGGGTTTGGCCTCACTCATGCACTGGTCCTCGGGTCCGAAACTGGGGGACTGTGCGACTCCGGAACCGAGTCTCTGGAAGACGGGTTTGGCCTCACTCACGCACTGGTCCTCGGGTCCGGAACTGGGGGATTGTGGCTGTGAGTGGGGCTGGGAGGCAGCAGGCTCCGATTCCATTGGCTCATCCGCAGACACCCTTGTCTGCAGCCCCGCCTTTGATCCCACCCCCATCTGCGCCTCCAAGACCCGCGATGGCCCGGCGTCTATTGGGATGCTGGCTGCTTCACTGCACCGCCGAGCCTCTAGCTCTGCTGACTTGGCCTTTTGGCTCGGGGGTGGCTTATAAAATGTCCCGGGTGGGGGTCGCAAAGTCCGGGGGGCCCTGATGACGTTCCCGCTCCCCGGGCAGGGCTCGCTAAGGTTGTTCTGCCTCCGCAAGGTCCTTCCGGGCCTCTCGGGCATCGTGAATGTGGTGGCTGGGAGCGAGGTGGACAAATTCCCAGAATCCCCCGCGCTGCCATCCGTTGGAATGTTGGCCATGATCATGGCGGTGCGCGGAGTGATGTCGTAATGCTTGTACTGCTTGTCCCAGGTCTTGCGCAGGGTCTGGGTATCGATATAGGGGCTCCGGTAGTAGGAGCTGACCCTGAGGGCCGGCTTTTCTGGCTCCGGGGCCTCCTGGATAGCGGGGCTCCTCTCGCGCTGCGAGCTGTTCTTCTTGTTCCTCTCGAGTACCTGGCTGGGGCCCAGCAGCCTCTCCACTGGCATGCTGATGGGCCGGCAGACCGGCTTGCTCCGAGGCGCTCTCAGCTGCACCCGCGCTGTGCTGACATGCTGCTTCTCCAGCACTAGCATCGTCCGGTGGATTTCCGGCACAGCCGGCCCAGGAGCGCCGTTGAATTTTGCCGGAGACGTGACCGCAGCTAAAAAAAGAAACGGCCGATCAGAACACAGCTTCCAGGAATGTGACGACAAGCCTGTGCGGCAGAACACATACTGACCAGGTGCACAATCGCTACCTTCTAGTCCGGGTTTAGTGTCCTTCGCCTCATCCACCGAATGGGAGGTAGGAATTACAGAGGAGTGCCGTTTGTAGGCTTTTGAGCTCTGCTGTAATACAACAGTAACAGAAGTGGTACGCATCAGATCTGGACCACCGTTAGAGAAGTGCTTTGACATGAAACGATGGAAGGAAAATCACAGCCTCACCTCCTTGATGTCAACCAAAGACTTGGAGTGACGACTCAGATGCGGCTCCTCTGAGCTCGCCAGGAGCTCTGGGCCCCTAAGGGGCAGCAGGGAGCCAGTGGGCCTAGGAGACACGGGGCTCAGTGGTGTGTCGAAGATCTTGCCATAGTGCGTGATGAGAAGCTCCACGATGAGGGCCTGGTATGGATAGTCCACCAGAGAGGAGAGCGAAACCTCGGCGTCCGTCTGCCGCGGCTTGATCAGCGTCGGGCCAAAGATGATCCCCAGGTTGCTAGCAGTCATCTTGTTCTCATCTGCTTTCTCCGTCACTCTAGATAATTACAAAAAAGGCACGGAACTACTCAATCGATTAACCGATCAATCAGAAAGGCAAAATGGGGGAAGATGGTGGCGCAGGAGGTAGCACTATCGTTCGGCAACTGTAGGGTTGCAGGTTCGAGCCCTGGTTCCTCCTGACCCCATCAAAGTGCCCTTGAGCAAGACACTGAACCCCCAATTGCTCCCGGTGTGCAGGTTGGCACCTTGCATGGCAGCCTCTGCTATGGGTGTATGAATGGGTGAATGAGAGGCATGATGTACAAAATTCCCCACCTGTGTAGGTGCTCGATCAGGTACTGTAGGGTGCGGTAGTGGGCCAGTGGCAGCTGCCGGAGCAAATCGCGGATCTTAAAGAGCACCCGGTTGAGCTCGACGCTTAGTTGGGGCGTGTCGCCCGCAGGCCGGGACCGGGCAGCGTCCACCTCATCCAGGATGGCGCTCTGGCTCTCCTTGGCCAGGCCGATGAAGTCGTTATAGAAACGGAAGAGGATCAGGGGCTCAGGAAGCTGCCGGAGATTGTTTCCAAAGGAAGACGTGTTAAAACTCTGCATAGTGACCTGGGTAGTGTGCAGGCTGTAAGGGGGAGGAGTCGCGCATACCTGTCGAAGGTACAGTTTGAGCACGTTGCTGATGTCGTGAGGGTAATGGTCAGAGAGCTCAACCAGGTCCTTGCCATTTTCAAAAGCCTGACAGAGCTTCTCCACCCGCGACTTTGCTCCATTTACCCGGTAGATACCCTTTACCGTAGAGGGAACAAGCGAAAACAAAATCGGTCTCAGCCAAATGCAAACGCCGCATAAGAGCACAGTTAAAATGGCAGGAAAATGCGCTTGGGACCTCGAGGTGGTACCTTGATGCCGAGAGCACGGTTCTCGATCTCCGAGGTGCACTTCTTGACGATGAACGGGATGCCGTGGGGGTTGCTCTTAGCGGCCAGTGCGAAGTCCACGCCGAAGAGGTGGAGTCTGCCTTGGAGCTTCTTGTGGCCGCACTGGATGGCCAGTGTCTCCAGGCACTTCTTGTGACAGGCCAGAGAGCACTGAGCGCAAAAAGGACAAAACAATTAGCAAATTTAACCAAAGAAAGGCCCAGAAACGACGGCCATTTCCTGCAGTTTCATAGCAGGCAGCTTTTGCATAATGGTATATTATCAGGGTTCCCTCAATTCTGGCAAAATACATTTCCATGACTTTTCCAAAACATTTCCAGTACCATAAGAAAATTTTCCAAAACCCACAAGCTAAAGTAGATAGAACAGTATTTGTTAAACATTGACTTCCGCTCATACATTTCCAGAATGAATCAGGAAACAAAAATGAACAAGACTAGATTCCAAAACTTGTCCAGGTTTTCCACGAGTGCGGACCCTGTGTTAGGCACAGCTGACCAAAGCAGAAGGGGGGCACTCACCTCCTCGCACTCGGCCCCATGGAACACCACCAAGCTGTCACACTCACGGCACTTGGACGGGGCCCGGAGCTTGCGGAGCTTGTGTGTCTGGGCCGCCTTGGACATCTGGGCATTGCGGAAAGGCCCAGGGGAGCTGGCCGTCTCCATTACCATCTCACCAAGGCCTGTAAGGGGGAAGGAGACCGTGACAAACTATACCTAACCTGGCCCTGCCGACCAATCACACACAGCCAGAGTCTCAAATACGCGGGTGAAATGACTTATTACCTAATAGAGATCAGCTGGGTAAAGACAAGTGTTACAATCATCTAAAACAGGATGATTAAAAAAATTTAAATCACACTAACAAACAGAAGAAAACAGATTTCAGATTTAAACAGCATCTTCCCCGACTGACAGCTGGAATAAGGTCCAAATCGCCTTAAAAGAGAAAAGGGCAAAATTCGCAAAAGAGTAACAAGGAAGAGAGAGACAGGAAGTGCAAAAACAATAGTCCCTCCATCTGCGCTCCACAGGCGGGGGCCGAACCCATGCGTCGCGGTTCAGGAGAAATGCGCTCACCGTTGTCTGAAGGGGAGGGGGGCCCCCTCTCGTCCAGGTCATCCGCAGAAGACATGGTGCCCGAGGAGGGAGTTCGGGGCAGCCTCCTCTTAAAGTCGCCTATAGGAAGATCGCAGAGCATGGACATGCTGAACTGTGTCGGCAGATGGAGTCACAGTGCGCCCCCCCGAGCTCACACGCGATGCTCTTAAAGGACTGCACACACGGCGAACGTCACACGCACACCGAGCCGCGTGGGGGGAGGGTTGCGTTATCGGCGACTGATGTGCAAACGACTGCCCCGCTAATACGTTTGATCTTTTCCTTAAACTGCAAGGTGGGCTGGGCTGTTATCGGACCCGTTAACACATTCCCTGATTCCCTGCATTCCAGGATTAGGGAAGCTGGAGCACAAACAGATCATTTCCATCTCTTGTGATCACAGCCATGAATGGGTTTAGCATAGATAAGAAATGATTATGCTTGCATCCAGTGATATGCGTTACTCCCTGAAGAACAACGCCAGGCGTGCTTTGGGAAGTTGTCAGGCTGCGTGAACGGCAGTGATGAAGCGACACACTGCTTCATTGGCTCCCTTTCCGGAACGATCTGTTTTTGGACGAAAATGGTAATAGACCATCTGCGACTACCCAGCAAATCTGCCAGTTAGTTGTGGCTTCACCTTCCCTTTCCCTCCACCGTCCCTTGTACGTGTTTGTGACCCCCCCCCCCCCCCCCATGTGGGACGCCAGGCTGCGTTCCGGCGGGTTCCGTACCTGGGCTGGCGGTCGGCGAGTCCATGGAGCGGGACTCGCTGCTGCCCCCTGCGCTCTCAGAGTCGCTGCACATGCCGCCGCCCGTGCTCCAGCCGCGCAGTGGGCCCTGCGTCCTCAGAGCTGCACAGGACAATGCGACAGTCGTCAGGCGGGTTTGGCTCCCGGTTCCGGAAGCCTCCTCCAGCAGTTATCTTATGTGATACGACTAACAAACAGGATCACCACGCTGGCTGCACCACTCCCATTTTCCCAAAGAAAAACAAAAACTGATTAAAGTGGCTTTCAGACAGCATGACATTTCTCTCAAAGCAGAAGCAGAACAGACCAAGCCACAGATTGGGGGGGGGCATCAAAGCAGGGTGTTATATCCTCAAAGTGCTGGCAGTTGAGTAATAAAGTCATGTACAGATCAGCTTCCTGGAAGGAGAAAATCTTACCCGATTGCTTAACCACCCCCCCCCACATCCACGGGGGGGTGGTGGGGGGTTACATTAATGTTATTTATACCTTAGAGATATTCCTCAGACTCCATTCCAGTACCTTAAATTAGGTACATTTACCTGCAGTTAGGGTACAACTGCTAGGCCCTACTCCAAGGGTACAGCCCCGGTCCATCCGTCTGTCTGGCATACAGCCCCGGGTTCCACTGCCAGCCCGCTCCCGACTTACCCTGTATGTCAGCGCTGCTGTTGGCTCGCCCCTCGCCCGCCATCTCCGCCCGTGTGTGGCTGGGGCAGTCGACCTCCTCCGTGCTGTGGAAGTCACTTGACGTGATGGACATCTGCGACAGATTGCCATGTGAGGAGTGGACACTCCCCGCCGAGCGCGTCCCCCCGGGCACCCAGACATGGGGGGGGGGGGCATGAGAGGAGCAGGAGCAGACTCGAACCCGGCACAGATAATGGTGGCCATGTACCTTTAAGCCTCTCACCACATATTAAAGACAGGCAGAAAATACATAAATGAGGCGTCATATGCTGCCAAATATTTTCAACTTCTTTTTCCAAGAGAATGAAGGGCAAGGACAAGCTGAAATAAGTATCCAGAATATACTTGTTTTTTAAGGGGGGGGGGGGGGGGTTTGCCCTTCACATCTTCAGTGATTAGTATTAGTGACAATTGAGCTGCCTCTGTGGGAAACAAAAGGGTGGAAATGGATCTTAACCTCCTTCATTGTTTCTACTAAAAGCACCAAAATGGCTTCCTAGTTCACCGTCATCATAGTGCTGACTGCCTTCACTACTCCATAGCCCTCAGAGTTAAAATGAGGGGAGAGACTGACATCAGCAGACCACCTGCTTGTGGTCAGTGGGAGTTTGGTGGCGGCATCAGCAAATCACACATTTCTACTGTGCGTTTCACGCGCATGACTACCCTTTCCCCCCATTCAAGGGGCACCTCGGCAGAGAATAACCAGACGTTTAAAAGTAGCACGGGATGTGAACTCAGCAGCAAGTTGCAAAGAGAAAACAAGAGTGGGGTCTAGCGTATGCAGTCGCCGCAGATACTTCCTGAGCCAGGCCTGTGGTTTGAATCCTGCTCTGCGATTGGTCACAGGGCCCATGCACCCGGTGCAGCACATCCGCACAGAGAGCACTTTGTCGTCGCCTCACCGCGGCCCTCGCCACGCTCAGTACAGTCATCATCTAATCATCTTTAGGTTATGCGGATCACAGCCCCGGGCGACGATTGGGCAGAAAAAGCTAGCAGGTTAGCTACCTCATGCTAACAAACGCCCCTCTGCTGTTCAAAATAGCCTGGAAAAAGCCCAGGGTGATTTTCTGCCTCAGTACAAACCTACACCACTCGCTTCCAGACCACAAGCACTTCGAATTTAGCTTCTGTAGACACTTTTAGTCACTTGCAGACATTCCAGCATCATCACCTCTAGCAATATGTTACACAAAAAAAAATTGCGGGGGAGTTTCTGAATCGCACATGGCAAAGAAACCTCTGCTTGTTTTTACTCCCATTTGTATTTATTCATATTTGGACAACCCCTAATTACGCTTTGTCACGTTTGCTGTTGCATTTTCTCCCTTTTCCCTTAAGATTAACAAAACATCAATTCATCCATCAAACAGTTTGCCAGCAAAGTAAGCAACAGAAGAAGGACCTCTAGAGCAGACGCAGTCACTCATGCACAGACTGTTAGATCAATTACCCCAATCGTGTGTTAAGGTAAGAAGGGAATTTGTTAGCAGGCGATATCTATGTGAAATTTCCATTACTTCTCAAAACAATTAACTCTACTGGCTAATTAAGTGTTGGAACTTGTGCCCCTTGAGAAGCACTGCACACCATCCTGACTGGAACCTTTCAGGCGCTGCTAGATTTATAATTAATTATTAAACCCAGGTGGGACAATAGCCAGCACAGCTCTCCAGATCCAGCCAGTCATACGAGGGGGGGGGGCGCACCCTGAGTTCTGGGGGGCATCCGAGGAGAAGCAGCCGGGCCGCAGACGGTCCCGGGACAGACTCTGCACGAACTCGGCATAACGGCGGCCCGGTTCGTAGCGCTTGGCGCTCTTGCACAGGGCCTGGTGGTTCACAGGGAGGGACACCGCTTGTGCTTGCTGCATCTGGAACCAGTTCACAGTGACCTGTGGGGAGAGAGAGCGGGACTAGTGTCACCACGGTGACCGCAGACCAATCACGCGTGAGGGGATAGGGCGAGCGGCAGAGGGCGGGGTTGGGCTTACCGCTTTCAGCGTCAGGTCGCACTGGAACACCAGGTCGTGCACCTGCGTCAGGATCTCGCTTTTGGCATTGGCTGAGTCCTGCTTCTTCATCCCGAAGTCAGCGACACAGGCCTTGTACTGGTCATTAGCCTCCTCGGCCTGCAGGGGGTGACGGAATTGGAGGGTGGGGGGGGGCGGTCATTTAATCCACATTAACGGGTAGTGCGGAAGTCCGAAACAAACTAGCAGGCTGATGGATAAGATCTCAGAAAGGACTGTGCTGCTAGAGCAGACAGAATTGCTCCAGAAGAAACTCGCGTCCAAGTTAACTGAGGAGACTAAGGTCCAACAGCCTCTCCCCCTGCTGATCCCGCACTCCCACCTTCTGCAGCGCCTCCTCTTCTAGCTTCCTCTTCTTCTCCAGCTGCTTGCCCCCGGCCTGCGGCGCCTCCTCCTCCACGCGGCTGGTGGAACAACGAGCCTTCTCGTACTCCTCCCTCCGCTGGCCCTGCAGTGCCCTGGCCTTGCGCAGTGCGCTGTCCGCCTCCTGCTGTGAGGGAGCATTGGCCACGGGGTCACATGGGGTATCCACATGCCGCCGCGCTGCTGTGAAGCCCAGCCCCTCCCACCACAAAAGGGCACATGGAGAACCGGGACTTCCAGCCCCTTAGACCACGCCCCCACTGACAGCTGGGAGCCTCCGGAACTGGAGCAGGTTCTCCTAATCGGAGACTCCTGCACTAAGGACATCCCTTACCAGCTTCTTCTGCTCCTTCTGCCACTGATCCTTTATCTCCTTCCTGCGTTTGTCCAGTTCGTTCTTTCGGGCCAGCAGCGGCTAAGGGGTGACAACACAGAGACCCGAAAACAAAGTCAAAGTATCGCCATCGCCATCTTCAGCTGTACGATCCACGTGTCATACTCAGAGATAAAATCACAGTCTCACAGGTCAGTGTGAGAAAACAGAGATAAACAGTGTATAACTTGGTAGAATAGATTAACTTGATCGAAATCAAAGTCATTTTTAAATTACCCAGAAGCCCCACACCCCTGTATGAGATAAGCAAGGGGAAGCCATTTGATTGGATAGGCTAACCTGGATGAATTTGTTGGTCTGCAGGGCAGCTGCAGTCTGCAGCAGGAGCTGGCTGTATTCAGAGTCATTGTTGAAGGCAGAGATGTAAATTTCTCTAAATGGCATGTACTCCTTAAAGTAAAAAAAAATGGGGGGGGACATAAAAAATCTCGTGTTTTGAGAGCAGGATGTAGCCATGCCTGGGCTCCAAGGCCATAACGCAGACTAAGATGGGGAAAGATCAATCATTGATGGACAATGGGGGCGGGGTTATTGGGTGACCTAAACAGCATAAGCTATTAATTAACAGTCATATGTTACATGACAAGCTGAGACATTTACCTGCTGACTAGCGAGAGCCTTCGCTGATTCCGCCATCTTTACATAACTCTTCGCACACTCCATGTCTGCGGATTAAACCCGACACGAAGGAGTCTTGTTAGGAGACGCGGGAAACGGCAAACAGGACCCGAGAGTGTCTGTCACGTGTGCCCATCTGACATGGGGGTGGAGTCAGGCCAGCTGCGACCCACACTGTAGTGGGCCCAGAACGGCCCAGACTCCCGGCCCATAACGCTTAGAGCAGGTACTTCACCCTTTCAGATATCCAAAAGAAAATAGCTGAAACAGCTCGTCAGGTCACGCGATTTGGTATCAGGAATAAAGCCTGTGTCAGAATGCGGCCACAGGAAGGCGCTGTCCCAACCCTCAACCCGACTCACCCAGACTGAGCCGTTTCTCCACCCAGGAGAGCAGATCTTTGGTGTACTTGGACCAGGCCTTGGCGTAGAGCAGAGCTGACTCCACGCCACTGTCACTGGTCAGTAGGGTGCGGTCCACCTCCCCCACCTGCGACTGTCCTGTGGGGTTGGGGTACGAGACGGTGAATGATGCAGCAGCAGTTTTAGTCGTGACTTAGGGGTAAGCAAACGCTGGCAGAAATGCCGAGTTAGGCTGAAACTGATCCCTCATCAGCAGTCAGACTAGAATAATGAGAGCACATAACCAGTCGTGATCACTAGGTGGTGTAGCAGTTAAAGGACTAGACCGGATAGTCAAGTCAAGGACAGTGGAGAACTGTCCCAAGAGAAGATGGGCAGTGGAGTCTTTCAATAAATCATTGCCGCATTGGAGAAATTATTTTTGTAAAAAAATTACAAAAAATTCAAAAACGCTCACCTGATAAGTCATCCTTTTCGGGGACTGATCCTCCAGAATCCACTGACAGGTTTTCAAAAGACTAACAGGGGGGAGAAGCAAGAAGTTAAATAAACACCCAATCTACGAGAGAAAAACAGGGATATCTAAGAGAAACCTACAGGGGAACAGAGCGACCAGGCCACATGCGTGATCAGAATGGCGGTCCAGTTCCTGCAGCCCACAGGAATGTGGCGGGAGATGAAGAGACAGCTGGGGGGGGGGGGGACGACTCAAAATAAATCAAAATGCTACGAAACACACGGGAAGCGACAATGGAAACATTGTGCCCCTTAGAGACGTGGCGTCTGGGTCCGGCCTCAAAGCGGATGCTTTTGGATTTTCCGTTACGTGCGGCACATGAGGCAGACGGTGGGGCTGTTTGCGGAAAAACATTACAAGCTGAAAAAGGGAAAGACACCAAGGAGGGGGGCACAGCACTGAGCCCAAACAGGACAGCCGCTCACTCACCCGGCTTCTCGTCTGGGGCCCCCCCAACACTGATCCACTGTCTACATCTCCCATAAGGAAGTCAGACACTCTGGAGGGGAGAGGGCACAAGGTCACATGGTGGCCATTGGCCAATGACTTCAATTCAAGCAAACTGACCAGTCAATTGAACAAGACACACGGGATATGAGTCACATGATAAACTGACACCAAACTGAGTCATGCTACTAAAGCTGAACCGATCCATACATACTTACACATTGCCAAATGTAAATGCCAAGGTGTCAATGGAGGTGTATATTTCGCCAAAAATGTGCTTCTTGTTGTCTTCATTCACATCCTTGAAGTTCACGCCTGTCGTGAAAAGGGTTCTGGATTAGGACCGAACAGATACAAGAATGAGACACCCATGCCTTTCATTCCTACAGGAGCGTAACACTCATGCCATCGCACAAAAGCATCTGAACAAGCATATGAATTCACAGAAATCCAAAAACAACCATGAAATGCGTCATCAGAACCCGCAAGCCTGGTGAGCGAACGCCCAGATTTCTGCTGCCTGGGGGGGGGGCGTTAGCAGCACTGCGAGATCACGACTGTAAACTTTTACACTCCTATTGTTACTGGGGCAGTGTTCAGGCACGACCATAATCTGGCTGAGCAGCAATTTCCTGCTGACAGTCTAAACACACTAAGGGGGGAACTGGGGGGGCGGCAACAGAGTAAATGGCTAAATTCAAGGTTTCCTCAAACTTCCTTTCCAAAGGCAACAACCATTGGGGAATTTACACACACACACACACACACACACACACACGAGCAATAGTGATGCCTAAATTCCTCAGAGCCTGTATCCTCACCCCCACCCTAACAATGGATGCAGCTAAACGGAGAGAATCGCCAAGGAGAGGATCCACAACAGGCAAGGCTCCACACTGATGTAAATCGCACCGACGCAGATGTGGATAAAAACAAAATGCCTCACAGGTGGAATCTGAGTCACATCCCGTTCCCCCCCCCCCCCCAGACCTTCACATGGTCGTAAAGTTTCCATCGAGGCCCCCAAAAAGGGACAGAGTTTAGTGCGTAAAACGGCCCAATGAGAAACCGGATCAGAGCGCGAACACCGGGCTGAGGTTAGATCTCTGCCGAGTGTGACGGGGAGGTTCCATCACGAGTTCCCTGGCCCTCGTCGCCGATCTGGACAGCAAACGAGGAGCGGCCCATCAGACGGGCCACCAGAAGGTTCTCTGCAGCTTACCGTCTCGCGCAAAGCCGGCGTCCAGATCGGGCAGTCGGTCGCGGCCATCCGGATCGGAGGCAACGCGGCGATGACGGCCGAGGCTCGTCCGGGAGACGAAAAAGAGAGAGCAGCAGCCCAGGAAACGGTCTGGAGCTTTCAGTGAGGCGGGGGCAGATCCCCGGCCCGAGGACTCCTGGCAGACGGGAACCGGCGGGTCTGTCTCCTGCTCGGAGCCGGAGAACGGGAGAACCTCCCAACCACGTTACGAGTGACTCGGGCTCACAGCGAGACTGTACTACCCCCCGCCCCCCCCCCTCCCCGGTGACGTCTACTCAGGACATCCTGCTGCTTGAACACAATGTCTCCCCCCCCCCCCCAAAAATGCCTCGGGGGGGGACCCACCCC
>JABFEB020000043.1:6003782-6031451 GCA_019775895.2 Stomatorhinus ivindoensis
AAGCGAGGCAGAGGCCTAGGTGTGTTGATAAGTCTTCACAAATCTTTTGTCAGAATTCGTTGACCGGTGTGCAGTGCCAGAAAGCATGCAGGTAATCATCTGATGCGTCCTTCTTACAGGTTACGCATACGTCAGCATCTCTGATACCCACCTGGAACACCCTCTGCCCTGTGTAGTGTGTTCTGTGTAAAGTTTTGTACTGTAATAGCTGCAGGTTGGAGTTCTGATTCATTTGAAAGGTATTCAAGCAAAAAAAATCCTGTTTTGACCTTCGAGCCTAAACCAGCAGGTAGGCGAAGTTTCCAAATATTTCCCAAATGTCCTTACAGACTCTTGGCCAGAGAACATAAGCAGCTGTCAGCAAAAAGAAGAGAAAATGAGAAATGTGCTCCATGCAGTTTAACTCATCTGGATCATATTAGATAAGTAATAATAATATTGAAAGATACACTTTGCCTACATTGATCTCTTATTCGGAAAGAATATAAACCTTGCTTTTATTCACATGTCATTTGTATACTGGCATCATTGTACACTAGCAAAGACATACACAGTTTGCTACTGACATCTGAAATTCTAAAATACGTTTTATGCTACAATAATTCTGATCTGATGATTTTCTCAGTAACACAGAACAGATGAGTGATCCATCCCAGTGGGGAAACCCTCCTTCTGCCTGCACACCACACAGACACATACGCAGGCGAGTGTGCGCCTGGGGGTCCGCGCACCGGGTCGGCCAGCAGCCTGGACTCTTCGGCTTTATAAGCCCATGGAAATACCTACATACAAGAGCACGTTCATCCTGGCAGAGTTTCGCTACCCTGGGAAATGAGTGGAACTGTGGAAAAGCTCCTGCTTGCTTTCACGGGAATTGAAGGTGACCGGTGTTATCGCTGTCTTTCAGACTTCCGAATCTCACCTGCGTTCTCTCTCTTCTGCATTAAGTCTCCCTCTGGAGAATCTCAGGCTGCTTCTCACTTTCTTATTTCAGGGGCCCCCCACCAAAAAAGGCATTATGGGCCTCCCCACCCTCTACTAGTGTAGTGACTGTTTGTGGCCAACAGGGGGCCCCCAAACCATGGAGGCCCCCATCCAAATGGTTTGTGTGATTGTAAGCACCCCCACTGATCACAATGCTCACCTACCAGTTACATGTGGAGCTCAGGGGCCGTACAATGCTTTGGACCCAAGATCACTCTCAACTTAATAAGTACAATAAAATAAATACAACACCTGTGTTTCAGTCTCAGATTGAGAGCAGGTTAAAGACCTTTAATGATGTTATGCACCTCAAATGATGAGATTTGCAAAGCCTTTGCAATTTGACATTAAGGACCATTGTTTTTAAAGTATTCCACAATATTTTTACACACTCTTGCACAGATTAGATAGACTCCGCCTCTCTACAACATCCCTTTTATAGCTAATCGTTTTACAGACCTGATATCAATTTACTTAATTAGTTGCTAGATGTTCCCCAGCTGAATCTTTTTAAAGTTTCTTGCTTTTTCAGCCATTTGTTTCTGCCATGGCAACTTTTTTGGAGCCTGTAGCAGGCATAACATTTGAAATGAGCTCATTTAGTGGATAAAGGTGCACAATTTCTCGGTTTAAACATTATCACTTAAACAACCAGAACTGAGCTATACATCTGCTCCATTGGTCTTGCCTTGTACCAGAGGAGAAGATCCTATAGGCCTGTCCTGAGTGGAATGGGTTTAACTGCAGCCAAAAGAGGATATTTTTATCAGTGGTCTCTCTTTTAGACAAGCATCTTCACAGTAGGTGACCAGAGCTTTGCAGTTTTCAGGTTCAAGGTTATCCACTGATTGGGAAAATAATTTCTACCTGGGACACCAGCTACGTACCATTGATATGTGACTTTTTTTATTGCATCATTAAGAAATGATGCAAGTGGCGACCATTAGACACTGACGCACATCGGGTTTCCCATCTCTCACACACAAGGGCCTCGTAGGTACTTGTGTGCGTGGGCACTGCCACATGACATTTACACAATAACTAGGCAATGTGAGAATCGGCGAGCGGCGTCTTTTTAAGATTGGGCCAACTTCCTTGACATCGATATTCATCTGATGGTTGCGGGATGCTGTGTCACAGTGATATTTGTCAATTCAGAACTTTACACAAGTGCCACCCTGCATGGAACATAGGTGAGACATTAACCTCAAATGTTGTGACTGATTTTGGTGCAACCAAAAGTTTCTAAAAAACACAATTCTGTACCGGACTAATATTTTGGAGAGTGAAAATGTGTAAGCAAATCTGAGTAAGTCTGTCCCCCTAGCCTCAATGGAATAGTGTTACTTTATTAATCTCCATAGTTAAATTGTCTTTTCACTTACTCCATCTTGATCTCCATGAGACATGCAGAGAGGTTGCAGCAAGCTGGGGGCTCTCAATGCAGGGTCAGCCAGCATGCAGCCCCCCCCAGAGCTCGGGTTTTAAGGGACTTAAAGTCTATTAGTCCTAGGATTTGATCTCATAACCTTCTGATCACTAGTCCTAACTCGAAGAGCCACAAGACCTGTTACTCTAGGCATTAATCTCCTTACTGCTTTTGTCAGACTACTGGCGATGGTAACAATTAGGTTTTAAAAACCTCTGTGTTTACTTTTAGAATGGGGTTGGGGGGTAGCGATTGCAGAAGGGAGAGTCCGGTGACGTGGGTGTGTGTGCTGGTAACTTCCACCCAGACCTCATTCCCGGTAATGTGCATTCAGGACCTACTCACCAAGAAGCCTTCATATGACCACCTGATTCAAGCTGCAATTTAAAGCTCTCCACCCAGTTTGGTCCTTTCTGGCCCATCAAAGCTGTTTTGCGGTACCCCAGAGATTGTTTTGGGGTGTCAGTCTCATCCCTACAAAATCTGATTAAAGGAATGAGGACTGAAAGACAATATCTACTCCTGATAAAGACTTGATTCTCTGCCTGGCCTCATTCCATCTGGAGGCTGCATCACAATAAGATTATCATGTGCTGTTGGGTCCACTTCCTATTGGGTGCTTTGTTGATTGTCATTTGTTGAAACCAATCTGTTAACACACATGGTAACCCTACTTGCCACAGATTGTAGGGCCTCATGACTTCCCACTGGTTACCAGTTAAAGTCTGCACCTGGCTATGCTAATGCCACGTAAACCTTGTGGTTTCTATAGCCAGTGAGGAACACGGAGGAACTGTTTCTGTACAATGAGTAACTGAAGCTCCAGTTTTCCAAGATTGCAGTTGTAGCAAGATGATCCTTTGAGCAAAGCACCCAGCCTGAATTGCACCCATAAAATAAACAAGTAAATATAAATACAAAATCATCTAAATAACCTGCAGAATAAACAAAGGTTGATTAAGAGCCACCACAAGATTCTGATAAACATGCTACCAGTGAGTTACTCTCAGGCAAGTAAATAAAATGTTTAACTAGTGGAAAGTTTGGCAAGGGCTCTAGACAGAATGAAATCACAATAGTGGAAGTGGTTGTATAACTTCCTTTTAACAGTTATAATTTAGTACCCAAAAGGAAGCCTCCTATTATTTCGACATTAATAAAAGAAGTCCTGCTTCCCCTGCACATCTCTCCGTCGGCTGTTTGTTTGAACCAAGCATCCCGGATTTATTTAGTGACGTGGATATTTCAAGTTGCTCCATTGATGAAGATGCTTAGTCACAAATAATAAAGCCACTTTGTTTCTTCAAAAGTGGAAAAAGACTAAATGTGGAATAATTATGTTTTGCAAACACTGACCGCCCTTCCATTTCACCCAGATATTTTAGGATGCTGAGTAAGACAGCTGTTTGGCTCTGTTTAATTTGTCCATGTTCAGCTGTCTTAGTAATGTGACCTGCATTGGTAAATCATTAGGATCTGACTCATTCTCTCCAAAGAATCATGCTTTGGGTGATTACAAGCAGATGCGGCTTGTGGCAAAGAAGAGAATTAGAAATTCCTCGTCAGAATCGAAGATACGCTTAGTGTGGCACCGGCAAATTGTACCTTTCTGAGACCCCTGTTCTATAGACTTTTTAGGGTTCAGGATTACGCACATCCTAAATTTCTTCAGTGATCAGTGTATTGACACAAAACAAATCAACTGGATCTCGGGGATCATTTTAATGTCCACTGCAACAGACATCACCTGACTATGTCAATATTTACTTTATTTCTATCTTGGGTAATCGTTACAAAAGAATATAAGAAATTTACAAAGGAGAGGAGGCCATTAGGACCATCAAGCTCGTTTGAGGAGAAACTTAACTCGTAGCAGGGAACAAAAAATGCTCTCACACAAAGATTTGACAGGAAAGTGCTGTTACAAATGGCTGACAGATATAAAACTACATCATTCAGAGAGGTGCAGACCTACCCAGCTGAAGAACATTATTTGCGAACTCTGGTACACCTGATCAGTGACATTGCTGGAGGCTTTTACCTCCCCCCCCCCCCCTAAGTATGAAGGGGGAGGGTAAGCTCTGTAAGCTTGTTCGGAAGCGTGTTCAGAATGGTGGAAAAAGTTGCTATCCCCACTCCTGATCCACATCAAGGTTCACATCTGGTGCTAATGCTCTGCAGTTTTACAGGCGAAGGGGGGTTGGTTGGGGGATGGGAGGTGCTGGTGGGAATTTTATTATGTTTTGGTAACACTTTCCTTGAGGGGACACAAATACTTAGTAATAACTCAGGTACTATAGAAACCATTAGATAACAGATACCTCTTCACTCATTAGTGATGTACAAGCAGGAAATCAGTATGCAAATAACACTTAGTTTGTGGTTAATTAATGGTTAACTAACAGCTTTATACTACATTATTTGTGCTACCATGAAGGTGCAGTTAAAACATTATCAAATAATGTAAATGGTCTGCTTTTATATAGCACTTTTCTACTCCTTTGAGTACTCAAAGCGCTTTACAATACATGCCTCACATTCACCCATTCACACTCACACACCGTTGGCAGAGGCTACCATGCAAAGTGCCAACCTTCACACCTGGAGCAATTTGGGGTTCAGTGTCTTACTCATGGGCACTTCGATGGGGTCAGGGGGAACCAGGGCTCAAACCTGCAACCCTCTGGTTGCCGAACGATAGCACCACCATCTTCTCCAATGTAGTACTATGCTCTTGCTTAAGTTATTAATTAACCCGAAACTAAGTGTTAGTTAATTACTCACTGATCTCATTTTAGTTATGTGCTGATCCCATGTTCGTTCATCACTAATCAATCATAAGGATTCATGTATTTCATGCAATTACTGTATTTGTTGATGAGTTCAATTTGAGTAGTAACTGAGTTACTAAGTTACTTGTTTTCTATGACTTGTTTTCCATCTGTGTATAATAGGAATGGAGGTGGTTTATGTAAACAGCCACTGGTATTCAGGTATTCGTTATAGCTCTGCTTGCATTTTCCTGACTAATTGATGCTTCTACATTACTTTTCATTAGATACTTATTATTCATAGGCTTTTAATTGATTTCACAATATAGTGGTTAGTTTTGCTGCAGCCAAACCCAACAGAAGGTTGCTGTTTCCTGAGTTTAGGGGTCATGCTGTCGTGTCTTTCAGGAATCACTTCACTGCCAATGCTTCAGACGGCCAAGTCTTGACTTGTCTTTATAAGGAAAGTGCAAGGATTCCCAGCTGGAAGGAGCAAAAACGTGGACTGTTTGTGGGGCTCCGGTGACCAGATCGGGAATCACCGCAGTACCGGGTCCCAGTGTGGCCCACAGCACAGCAGACAGAATGCTGACAGCTTCCACACACAGATACCTGTATGTCATAGGGACACTCACCAGTTTTCCAGTTTGCCTCACTGCATGGATTTTCTAATGCTGGAGACCTGGAAAATAAGCCAATCGCAAAGGCACAGGGAGCCAGCAGCAGGACACTGATCTCCAGCAAGCGTTAAACACACAACTGCAAATTATGTGCAACAACAAGGTGCTGCCAAGAACTCAAAACGTATTGGGTTCATCTGGGAATGAAAAAATGCGAACTGGTTAAAGAAAACAGGGAAGTTATTGTCATCAGATTCTGAGAAACGCCGTCGCTCCAGTCTGCGCAGTGCAGTATAATGTCTGTTGGGATAGATGGCCCAGTATCTGCCGGGGCGCCCTTTCAGTACCCAGGCTTCCAGTGGTTCTGGAAGCATCACACTGCAAAAAAGCTGGACTTCACATCCTGTACTGGCTGTGACTGGAAGGAGTGGTTTTAGACGCTGTTCCCATCTCTCCCCCAGTTACATGCTGTCCTCTCTGTTGGCCAGCGGTTGGCAGTTTTCCAAACAGAGATTCCTGACACATGAAAATGTGAATAATTCCAGACCCTTCCGGTTATTAAAATCAGGTAGCAAAATAAAATAAAAACCATTTCCCTATTCTTGCTAGTGCCAGTCAACCCAGTAAGTGACAAAGACAGCCGCCAAGGGCAGCATCTTCGGGGGGTGGGGGGGGGGGAACTGAATTAGCCAGTCAGGTTTATTTTGGCTAAGGGTGCCAGCGGTAAAGCTTACTTAGGGTGCCTTGTGGGATTTTGACCTTAAAAATGAATCTGTCTAAAGAACAGAAAAAGCTTTGCATGGCAGAGAGGAGATGTTTTGCAGCTCTGGAGAGTGGATGTGATGACAGCCATGAGGCAGAGCAGAAGTGGGGTGTGGGGTAGGCTGGGGTAGTGATTTCACCAGGTCCCTTATCTCGGTCACATACCACAGACACTCCTGGCGCCTCTCCGTGTCTGACACCCCGGCTGAACATCTCTTCTTCCTGACCTGGGCTGATTGCCTGTATCTCACAGAACAGTTACCTGAAACTGCCTCAAGTGCACAACAAAATAAGAAAACTGAAGGTCACTCTTACAACCTCAACTGATTTTCCCATGCTGTTTGTTAAGGCTGTGGGTTAGGACTCTGTGGTCGTGATCAGAAATTTGACCAATCAAATCCTATGGTCAGTAGGGTGATTTCATCATAGGGGTCTTGAGCATGGCCCTTAACCTCAATCTGTCTAAGAACTGGCTGACCCTGCGTTGTCAAATGCACATTGCTTTGGATTAGAGCGTCTGCTGAATTGAAGTATAAGACATGAAGTATATTCTCTAGTCAGTGTGTAAATGTAGTATATAAAGTATAATGTCTAATCAATGTGTGAATGTAGTATGTGACGTATATTGTTATAACTGTATATCTAGTATGTAAAATAAATTGTCCAGTCTGTGAAAATGTCATACTAAATGTAGGACCATGGGTCACAGGGAGATTATATTTCACTACAAATGTAGATATGTATATTGATGGGCTGACAGTAAAGATCTCTTGAAACTCTTGAATCTTTCATACAGCTAGTTCTGGGTAAGACTGGATGAGTTCTGCGTTCAGGAAAGCCATCCTGTACATTTGAAATGCCATTGTCTGGACGTTCATGTCCTTTCTCTGTACATTATAGGACACTGTAGTATGAGAATATCTAGTGGTCTCACTATTGTGCACAAGTCTTATCGGAGCATTGGCCACGAAAGAGGGTGGTGTGGGGCACTAGGCCCCCTAGTGGGCATTGACATTGCTGGCTGGAATTCCCTGTCACTCTCCTAATGATTACCTGCCAGAAGCAGATAAATTGATTTTGATAAAAGTGTTCTGACCGTTGGATTCAAGTTAAATATACAGGGGATTAATGTGCATAGTGGAATATTATCTTATATCCAGTCCAATGGGTATTGCTTTTTATGGGGGACAAAGCCATAGGGTCACGTATCTCACCCCGAACATCAATCAGTTGGTGCATTGGATTTAGGCTACTGGACAATTCGTTTAGGTCTTAAAGATTTGCCTTTTCCATTCTTCTTGGCTTATGTGAATTCTGCACTAGTCTGTTCAGTTTTCATGGCATACTAAGGTGAAAAATGACACTATAGAGAAACAGAGTCTGGCTATCAAACTGATGAACCCCATGACCTCCTGGGATGGGGCATCACAGTTGGCTTCCACTGTGTCCACCATCAAAGGCTTCACCGTGTGAAGGACACCAGCACTAGGATCAGTGGCATCTGGCATTGAGATGTTCCACAATCTTAAGAGGATCCTGGTCTGCACCGGTGTCTTGGGAGTGGGTGGCGGTGTTGAAAAACTGGGGTGGGCGGGGGGCTCAGAAGACCAGGCACAGTCCTGTTCATTTGATCCATCTGTGACTTATATGAGTAAACTGTTGTGCTCTATTTTTCCCTCTGTTGAACCTGACCACAGTCCCAGTTCCTGTGCTGCTTATTTTGATTTTTTCATTGTCCCCGACTACACCCACAATATTTCCTGTTTTCATCTGCTGAATCTGCATTTTTATTGTTTGTAAAAATTTCCCCATTTCTACTGAAAATAAAAAATCCTTTCTATGGAAAACTGTGTCACTGGTTGCTAAGAAACAATCCGTCATTCCATTCCACTGTTTCCATTAAGAAATAAAGCTCCTTATGCATCTGATAACAGCAGTTTAGAATATGTTACATTTAATAACATCTTCTGCATTTTCTAAACCAGTACTGGTCCACAGGCAGTGCCCTTCAGCTGCCATTCTACCAGATCACAGAATGCTTGTGTTTTTGCAGAGTATGCAGATTTCCTAAAAGATGCCATATAATTTCAATTCACAATGACGCTTCACATTTGCACTTTCGGTTTGCATCTGAAAACAAGAGGAAACAGTTAAATATAAGAAATCACCGATTATTTTGGAAACAATCTACCACCAATCCCCCCCCCAAGGTCATGAAATTTTTGCATGACATAACCGGTCCACAAACAGTTATAGGCTGGGAATACTTTTTCTATACTAATTATTTAACACAAGGTTGTAGATGAACAGCTACCAGTCTATAGCAGGACACAAAAAAACACACGCACACACACACACACACACACACACTAATGCAGGCAAAGGTGTATACATACTACAGGCAAGACAGAAATTTTACCTAGATGCTTATTTTTTTCCCTGCAGCAGAAAAGTAGAGAATCAGGTCAGCACATGTAGAGCATACAAACTTCAAGGGGGGATTTTTGCTATTTTTAAAGGATTTTGTTAAACTCTCAGCAAGACTGGAAAAATCCTCATATTATCTGTTAAAATCGGAATCAGGTCACAAGCAGTTGAACCTGGCATGGCTTTCTGTGCATGCAAACGCCTGGATAACTTTCGGGCAGTGATAGTGTAAAGAAATAGTTCTGGTGGGAAACCAAATCTGTTTGCAATGAAGACATTTTGTTTTGTTGTAGTCCATCCATTTTCCTACAGCCCCACTCTGCCTATCCAGGCACTTACACTTGGATTTGCTGGAGCTCAGTTTGGGAGTGTTCTGATTGGCCTTTCATGATCATGTGACTTCAGTGTGCTAAGCGCTACATACATGCGTTATCTGCATTGCTTACAGCAGTAAAATGCTTTAAGGTGTATGTGATTTGCAGGATCATGCTAAAATCCACCTCAGGAGAATAACAAACTTATTTCCACTTGATTTCACTTAAAAGGGATACGAGCACAAATGTTTTTGTGGCCAAATTCTGCTTTGTTTAGTGATACCTGATCCCATTTCTTAAGCAGCCTGTGAACCTGGCACTCCACCAGGCAGGTAAACTAGTTGTAAGTCTGCCCTCTTGTGGCTGCAAAGGTCACTTCAAAATCATTTCAGGCGCAGCTGAGGAATTTCTCTTTCTCGGTCCTCAATACTTAGTCAGACGAGAGCTATGACCTAGAAAACCATAGTCTCCGCCCACACGAGGTTGAGTAGTTTTCGACACGCCCTTCAGTGGTAAGCGATTTTTTTTCCAGCTGCAGGGAGCAAAGCAGCGTCAGTTAGACCTTGTGTCTGTTGGCAGATATCGCATAACAGCATCGCTATATGTATTAGATATAAAGAGTTTAGAGACTTATTAACCCCATAATGTATTTGAAAGAAGCGTTAAATGTTCATTTAATGCTGTTTATGTGACATATTTTTAATTCATAATAACATTTGTATAGTTTTTAATATTGTACTTTAACATATTTCTGAAAAATCTTTGTGTGTTTTTTATTTCATCATAAGCATTCACTCCGAATCAGACCTCAGGAAAGCGCATTTCTAGAAGCAAACCGTCATTAGATTTTGCACTCGGTACATGCGCTTGGCCGACGTAAATAGCGATAGCACTGCTTTCTTTAACCACCAGGTGTCATCAAATGAACAGAACCTTATTTTCTCATTCTCTTCAATTTGTCTAATTTGTAAGCTATCCCCTGCTCTTGGTTTTGTATCACGTTAATCCTTTCTGTAATATCTTATCACAATGCATACCCGAAAACCTGTGCCAGGACTGGCATATTGCATAAACTATCGGTTGAAATCAGCAATGACCTCCAGAAATCTGATCATTTTCATAAATTCCATCTTGCTCTCCATACTAATTTCACATGTATTGGGGCCCAAAGGTGAAATCACAGGGGATCTGAACCAGTGGCCCTGCCGATTACAGTCACGGAGTTCTACGCCTCAGAGTCAAATGAGTATATATTGCTGCAGCTGTATAACTTTTAATTTCTGTCAAATTATTGAATTTTGTGTATATGATATGATTTTTTTTTAATATTGTGTTAACACAGAGGTGAATTAAGAAGACAAAACAGCCACACTAGGAAATATCAGCTAGGTAAGTATCCAAGAAATGAAAGACCAGTATGAGTAGGATCCTGTTGATTTACTCCTCAGATTGCCTTCCGTCATGCCAGACGTGCGCACCAGTAAATATGCCCTGTTCCTTAGAGTTCCAGAACGTGGAACCCAAGGCCAGCATTCGCTCGCCCATCTCCTTGGAGGCGACTGAAGCCTACAGCCGCTGAATCGCAGAGTAATAACATCCTGTCTTTATATCTTATGGCTACGTCTTCATTGACTGTAGGCTATAAAATGGAAACATAGTGTGGTTTGTTTCTGAATGACCTTTCAGAAGTAGATGATAAGCTAGCACAGCTTGTGGATCATGCACTGGAATCTGAGAAGCTAACTAACTTTATTACCCTAACTGGATTGCTAGATCTGTAACAGGCTTTTAAGATATTCGGTACATACACGGGTGTAGCTAAATTTTATGTAAAACGTAATGCATTCAGTGGCCCTTGTCAAGTGCTGGGTCCCAGGAATCTGCCAGGGTATCCATGCCCCACTGACACCCTACTAGGGTGGTAGACCTCTTTGCAGACCCAAGTTGGAAAACTGGGTGTTTATCAGAAGAGAGCAAAATATCCATCCATCCATCTATCTATTTACTTTCTGAAACCACTATTCAGGGCCATAGGGGGTTCAGAGCCTATGGGCGCAAGGCAGAGAATGATCCAGGATTGGGTGCCAGTCCATCACTGGACAATCTCACCCACCATTCACACGTATGGGCAATTTGGTAACTCCAGTTAACCTGTTTTTGGACTGTGGGGGGAAACTGGAGTACCCAGAGAAATCCCCACAATACACAGGGAGAACATGCAAATGAGACCAAAACAGTCAACTCATTATTGATTGCCTCCACTCTAAATAGAATAGGTTAAATTAGGACTGAAGCACTGCTCTCTTTGTTAAACTGTCCAGCAAATGCAGTTTGCATAGCATCACCGTGAGAAAAATCACAAGCTGTGCTGAGAACTGATGACCAGCGGAGAGCATGAGGACGCTCATTTAGCTATTTTCTGCATGCTGAGTCATACTATTCGTCAGTGACACAGTCTTGTCTTTGTGCTTTTGGGCTCCTGGTGTCCTTGTCAAGCCTACATGCACATTATTGAAATTTCAAAGATTGGTTTTTAAAGCTTAATTGTCTTACTTTTACCCGTCTGATGTAAAATATTCCTGTCTATTTAGTTAAAGTTGATGTATATCCACCCACCCCCTCAAGCAGAGACACTTTGACTAATGGCATGAAAAACTGTCACCCCAGAGCTAATAGACTCCAGATTGCTGAAGTGAGTACAGTTCTCGGTGTTGCCTTTGGACACAATCGTGATCCCAGTAGGCTTCCAGTGCTCAGCAGTCAAAGTGAAACAACATCTCTTTATTCATTTATCCCCCATCCCCCTCTACCTACGCACTATAGAAAATTCTGGAAAACCAGGTTTGCCTGCCTCCTTTTGCAATTCACCTTTGCCCTTGGGCCTCCACTGTCATGCTGCTTCGTGTACTCTAAGTTAGGTTCTTCCCAAGCGAGCTTGATGGGCCGAATGGCCTCCTCTCGTTTGTATAGTTCTTATGTTCTTAAGAAAAGGGAGATTCAACTCCCATTGCTGATGGTGTCATTGATTCTCCTGGGAATCAAGACAGTCAATTTATATGCAGTTAACTGACTATGGTGGGCAACCAAATAGCAGTATGAAGGAAGAGAACGTTCATCGAATATCAGAGCTGCAGTGAACAAAATAACCAAAGCAAAATGCTAATGTGTCACCCAAGCGGTGGATTACAGACAAGTTTTTGAAGGAAATGAACAATTCCTAGTTTAGGAGTTATCACGTGTGTGTAACAATCAGGATGTAGGTGTTGTGGCATCAGCAAGGCACAGATGAGGACTTTTCCAGAATGTTTAACATCACATCCCAATGTGTTGGCCTGACTTGCAGAGGAATCCTTGGTGGAGTTTAATGCATTACACGACAGCAAACGTCTTAAACGATTCTCAAGTGGGTCAGATCATTAGCAGCATTTCTGCACTGAGCGATTTGTTTGTTCTTCAGCTAATGGCAAAAACCGCAATCCCGTGCCTCTGTTTTTCCAACTGGACACTCCGTTTTGACAAGGAAGCCGTGCACATCTGATTAACCTTGTCTAAGGTGTCAACCAGACAAATCAATCCAATCCAATCTGTGTCAAATGACCGACTTCTTGCCCACAAGATAATCTCACATCTTTGAAACTTTTCCACGTTCGCATAGAAAAGTGGAATTTCAGTGCATATTTCTGTAAATCTGTAATGGCAAACAGGATTAACTTATCCAAAAGTCAAAAGCCACAATATCTGTCTGTCTGTCTTAGGAACTGAACATTTTTCAGCCAAGACATGAATTTTCGGTCTTGAAACACATTCCAGTCATCTTGATTTAATTTATCTGGCATGAATCACAAGCCACAAAAGCAGTAGTAGGAAGAGAAACTAATCTCTCAAATGTTAACATCTCTGCGCTTTTGACTTTTAGGGATGAGGGGGGGTGAGCTTAAATTAGACATGATTGCTTTTGCAGAAATGCATTTAAGTTTGATGGGTTGAAGCCTATTTTCCAACAATTTATAAGAATTCGGAACAGACAGCAGAAATGGAATACAGTATCGTTACAGTATCACATAGCGCTAGAAAGAGAGTACCCCTAGGTTTAGCGTCGGCAAGACCGTGGAATCCCAAATTTTCTTCATTTGATGCTGCTGAAAACATCTATCCACGTGAAGCAACTCCCTGCTGGGTAGGGGGGGGGGGGGAGACTCAGAAGCTGTAAATTTTGCTTGAAGCGAGGTGACAAGCGTGGAGGTACCTCAGCAAGAAAAGCTGCTCGGGACTCAATAAGCGGAGCAGAGACGGGTCGAAGCTTCTCTGGCTGTCAGCCCCCGAACCGCATTCCGGGGCCCGAGGGGCTCCTGGCTTCCGTTTCGCAAGATTCCACCGTTTACATGGTAACCCGCGTTTTCCTAAACTCTGGAGGTCTGTGTTTTCAGTTTAAATTCGGCCGCTAAACAAAGCGACGATTATCTCCAGGCAGAGAACTGTGTTGATGTGGGGGAGGGGGGGTTGGACTTGAAATCGTGCCATAAGACCTTTCTCATGAACTCCAGATGAAGGTTTCTGTCCTCCAAATGAAAAGAAAAGGCGGCCATCTTCTGTCCTGTAATTTCACATCTATTGCATATAGCCTGACCCAGCTAGCCATGCACAGGAAAAGCGTCAGAAGTGACTGATTTTCTAGATATTTATTTCTGTGACTGACACTTTACCCCAAAATAACGATTCATTGTGACAATTTATAGCAAATACCTGGATCTGGGGGTTACGATCAAAAAAAAAAACTAAATATTAAAATTTAAAAAGGCATTTAGAACTTATAAACATTAAATGTAGCTATTAAAAACATAGAAGGTTCACACTTAGAAAAAAAAACATGATAATAAATACAGAGAGAGTAGATTTTACATACATTAAGACCTTATGGCGCATCTGCTGTAATAAAATAAAAAACATTTTTAGTAACAAGGGAAACAAGTCAGAAGAGGGAAAAACCTGTTCCAGTGTTTTTTCTTTTAATTATTATTTTTTTAAAACATCCCACAGTCCAATAAGAAGGTGCAACCAGTTTCCTTCACTCACCCAAATGGCCACGGAGTATTATAATCTTGATATACAATATATTAAAGGTAATGGGGAAAAGACCAGAGGCTACATATGTACACTGGGACTGGCATGCATGACATTCCCCTTTAACAGAACAGAACCTTTTGAAGAGTCATAATATGAGACATGATTGTAATATAAAGTACTGGACACTTCATCATTGTGGCAAGAATAAAATCATTACTTCACAGTATTCAATACTTCATAAAAAAAGATTAAAAAGAATAAAAGTCTAATGTTCTTAACCTTATGATAAACAGATCGGAGTACTGGTACTTTCTACAGAGTACTATAATTGATTAAAATACTGATGTTTTCAACAGGCGGGAGGAAAGGAACGCAGACTAGCCGCCGGTTTTGTCTTGCACTTCAGTTTGAGTGTAAAAGCTAACGTGGAAAGCAAAAGACTTGCCCTGTTGATTTTTAGGAAGAGAGAGACATAAGGCTAGCTTAACTCGGGCCTGCACTGGATTCTGCCTAATAGTCGATGGGCTGGTCGTCGTAGTGACCGCTGTACTCGTCCTGGTAGTTGAGCGGGTACTCATCGGGGTAGTCACCCTGACAGTCAGTGTCGCTGGCCTCGGAGCCGTTGGTCCCGGTGCCCATGCCCTGGCTGCCGTTGGCATGGACTGTGGGCTCCAGGGGACTGGCACAGTACTTGGGGTCGAAGACCTGCCGGCCGAGCCCATAGACGCTCATACCCTTCTGGGAGGCCACCTTATTGGTGCCCATCTGCAGGGAGATGGTGGATGAGTCCAACGGCTGCACCGCCACCTTCTGGTCAAAGATGTCTCTGCGGGTGCCAGGAGCGGCCATGCCAGCCTACAGACAGGGCACAGGGTGTGAGACGGACCCAGCGCCATCTCCTACAGAGCCTCAGATGGGGGGGTTCAATGTTTTGTCGCAAAATGATTATTCAGGACAATTAAACCAAGATCTCGGTCCAAACCCAGATTACACAGCTGACAGGCTTACAGTTTAAATAGCCAAACACTATTTGTTCAGGAAAATTAAGCTGCTTTGTCATACGGGCCTGGAACTGGAACACAGAGAGGTTTAAGGGCGGAGATTAAGCTTCTTTCACTCTCATGTACGGGGGTCAGTACAAAGAGACCCAGGAAAAAGCAGGGAGTAGCTTACACAGTGAAATGACATTTCTGGAGGAGAAACAAGACAGAAATCTATGTTTAAGTTCCAGATATTGACTTTAAACCTTAGCAGTAAGGTCCAGCCAGAATCTCCGGTTGGAGATCAAGTGGGCTTTACTGTCACACCATCCATACAAAGGTAAACAGGGAGGGTGCTCACAGTAATGTGCAAAAACACTGGCTGGACACCAGGGATTATGCAGTACTGTGCAAAAATCTTAGTGAGCCAAAAGAAATGTTAAAGGCTATTTATCTGGGTAGTGAGGGCACATTTGCTCAGAACAAAAAAACAATTTAGCATTAGAAAAATAATTTTTTAATGAAACTTAAGAGTAACAGAACAAAAACTAGTTAGAATTTCTTCTGTTCTCCAAAAAGGTACTAATATCTAGCTGGATGTCTAGATGAACATCGCTTCAGTTCCCAATCCTCCCCTCAGGGGCATTCCATGTATTTATTACATTTCACCACCAGTTCTCTTAATTAAGTTAATTAGTTAAAAAAAAAGTCAATGAGATTTTGGATTATCTATATCTATATATTATCTATACAAGGTGTATAAGTCAAAAATATCATATGGCTGTATTGGTTGGATGAGGCAATTATTGGGGTGATTTTAGCAGAAGATTTAAAACAGCTAAGCTAACAGACTAACAGGCATAATGGCATCAGTTTACACTAACATAAAGGTCATTTAAACATTTTCTTTTGCTGCCTAAAACTTCTGCACAGGACTGTACACACAGTGCAATGTGAATGTATGTAAACAAGTAGAAAGATAGCAGGTAGCAAGGCAGAAGGGTCCTCTAGACAAGAGGATGGGTGGGCTGAGCTAGGGCATTATGGGCTATCAATGGAATGTCAGCCAATCAAAACCTAACTAGCATGCTAGCTAGACAAACAGCTGGCTAGCTAAGGGGTGAGGTTACCTGGCTGGCGCCTTTGTTTGTTCCCATCTGCAAGCTGATGGTAGTCTGGTCAAAGGGCTTGTCCGTCTGAATCTTAGGGTCATAGAGATGTCTCCTGGTCCCGTACGCCGTCATCCCGGCTTGACTGGCACACTTGTTCGTGCCCATCTGTCCAAAAGTTATCAGGAAGCAAGCTCTTTCAACGAGCTTCCTGAGTCACCCTCAACAGCCGGCACGAGTCCAGAACACATTATCCACTATATACGACATCTTAGATAAGGATGATCAGAAGAGCACAGCTTCCTCGTTAAAACTATCACACACTCCATCCCTTATAATTCTGACGAGTGACCACAGAAACCAACAGTGTGTCACTAAGCTCAGAAGGGTGACAATAGCAATTCAGTAAATGTTACTATCTGGCCACTTTGGGACCAAGGCACTATTTTCCAAATAGTTGAACGTCACGCTTGTAAAATAATGAATTGCAACAAGTCTTACACTTTCCTTAAATCCTTTTATACGTGTTAGTGATTAATGTACTGTATTTAACAGGCTGAGATGTCAATGCCATCATCGGATGTCTTAGAGCAGTCACGCATTTTACATTCTGACCTGCAGCCCGATGACACACTGCCCAGCCTTCATCTTCTCCTCATTGAACTGCCGCGTCTGCCTGTCGGCATATTTCACGCCGATGTCCACCTTTGTGTCGATGCCTTTCGTCTTGGCCTGTCGGGTACAGTGAGACTCGTTGGGGTCAAAGACTCAACGCCGACTTTTGCAATGGAAAAACAGCATGAGCAAAATGGAGATCCTGTTCTCACTCACTGCAGAAGTAGCAGCGTACCATACTGGCCAAAGCGAGGAGTGTGGTCTGGACTTGGGTCATGTTTCCATTTTCAAAGAGGTCGTTCGCTTCAAAGATGTCATTGGGCTTCATACCATAGTTCAGAATAGCTTTGATGAAGTTTCCCAGGTTTTCCAGCTGGGGGGGGGACAGGGGGAATACGTTACGGGGGAAGCGGCCATAATTTCACAGGCTAGGCTACATCCCCCACCGAATGCAGACCTCACTTTAAATGCGTGCAATTTCTCAGGCTTGCCTATACCGTGTAAAGCTTTTGTTAGCATCAAAATTAACACATGCTTGCTGATTAGATGCAAGTTCTGTTCACGTATACATTTTCAGTAATCTGGTGAAAGCGTGGACACACAGAGAAGCTCAGTGTGTATACATGCGTGACACTGAGCACACCCCCGCTCGACATGCTGAGGGAGACTCCTTACCTTATGCCAGTTCAGTTTAGAATGGTTGATTTTCTTTACCGAACCAGGCTGCAGCTTGTTAATCAAACTGTACAAATGACACAAATATACAGTATAAACAGATATTTATGTACACCAGGGGAATACAGTCACACAAACCTGTCTATTTGCTATTTCAGTGTTTGACAACCCAGTCCTCGCTGAAGCCTATACAGATTGCATTTTTGCTCCTTTCCAGCACATCTGTAGCAGCCATTTGGTATTCTTCCCTGTTCGTGTGCTAGGAGTGCAGAGGGAGCAAAAATGTGGACTGTCTGAGGGCCCCTGAAGACTGGATTGGGAAACGTTGCTCTATTCATTACAGATACAGGTGACATATCTTGGTGGCACATCGCAGAGGCCAGCGCTACAGGAACAGCCCTCAGTCACTCACTCGCAGAGTATGACCCCGTCCTTCAGGCCCTGCTGGAAGTTCTCTCCAATGGGCATGCCCGTCACCTCCTCGATCCAAAAGCGCAACTCCTCCTCCTTCTGCAGGTCATACTTTTGGGCAATCTGCAAGAAGCAGTCATGAGATCTCTCAGACCAATGCACGTGCAAGAAAACGATTTCGAGGCAGGAAGTCCGACAGGAGAGACCCCCTGCATGAGAAGGTCCATTAGGAGAGACCTCCCGCGTGAGAAGGTCCATTAGGAGAGACCTCCCGCATGAGAAGGTCCAACAGGAGAGACCCCTCCATGAGTGTTCCATGGGAAATCCTCAGCTTGAAGGAGATATCTTAAATCAGTATTTTCCAGCTAGTGGATTGTGCCCCAAAAGTGGATCACAGTACCATATTTAGTGAGTTGCAAAGTGTGCGTTAATTTATCACAACAAGGCCAAATATGAGAACCACTGGCCTAAACAACCATGAAACCTGCCATCTCAGAAAGCTCAATAAAAATCAGAATAAGATTAAATAAAACAACCCACAGCCAATGATTCCTGTTCTAACCACATCACCTTCATATCCTCCCAGACGAGCACAAATGCAAATTAATGCGGTTCCACTGTAATTTGGTTAGCAAGAAAAACAAGCAGTATTTACTGGACCAGACATATTTACACAGACATGAGGTTACAGGCCAGTTCAGCTCTGTTTCACACCAAATACCAAACTGTAATGTAGAGCCTGTAATGGCCGCGTGCCGGCGAGCAGGGAAGCAGGACAGAGATCCATGAATAGGGCAATCCGAGGCTTATTTAGGTCTGACGGGTAGATGGGGGAAGCACACAGCAAAACCACGTCAGTGACAGACTTGGATGCAGACTAAATACACAAGACAAGGAGAAAATAACAGGCAACAGGTGATTACAATTGGGGTAGCGCGCATAGGTAATGAGGGGGCGTGGCACACACAAGCATCGGACAAGCAAGTCATGACAGAGCTATTCTTTCTAATTTGGCATTCAACACTACATCAGGCTCAGTATATAGCATTTCAAAATGGCTCTTCAAAACACATCGGTATAGTAACCTAGACTGAATTATCATATGTCGTAAATTATGCACCTCAAAATCACATTGATTCAGATATTTTTAAAAAATCAAAATAAACATCAGTCAGTTACCTAAATTACCACTTCAGAGGATACAGGAAGGATTAAAGAGCTTGGTTTAAAATGTTTAAAAGTCATGCCACAGCAACAGCAAACAGGCCGTTTCAAGAGAACAAAAGCTGATTAGATCTATGAGAGTCCACAGGGAACAGGCAGCACAGCAGATCGTCCTGTTTCGGGGGGGTCCCCCGGGGGTGCAAATTACAGGCTATTCATATTCGCAGCTTTGCTCCTGAGCACCCAGGTCCCGGGTTTCTGCGTTTGCTTGAATTATGTTCTACAAACGTATTGCAAGGGGAAGCATCATTAATTACTTAAACACAGCGGGAGGGAGCAAAAACGTGAGCCGTCTGTGGTCCCCAAGAACTGGGCTGGGAAACGCTAACTTAACTCTAACGCACACACGAAGAGCGCCCGTGTGCAAAATGCCAGCTGCCATTCGTGTCGACTTTGCGTCAGCGTCAGCCAAGGGTATGGGCAAGAGGGACAAAGAATGTAGCTGTGAAGTGGTGAGGCGCTGACACAGTGGAAGATCGGGTTAAGTGACAAAAAGGCTTTGTTACATTCTGAGTGTTTGTCCAGGAACGATGCCAGGCAAGGGCAAAAACAAAATTAATTAATCAACTGCAGGGATTGGGAGTTTTACGATAGTGTGTGTAATACTGATTCTACATTTTAAGAATTAGTGCACATAACTGGTTTAACACAGCATTGATAAAAATGTTTTTAGGTGGGTGAACACCCTAAAGAATCTTACATGACTCAATAGGTGAGGAATTGCCTTTTGGTGCTCCTCTCCATAGTTGAGGAGATGTTTTAAATTCCCACAGCAATTGCCAGCTTATGTTACTCTACAAACTGCTTCCAGTCTCAGCTACATATTAGTCGTACTGTTAATAAGTACCAGAATGGACAGCACGTCCTTCTCTTGCAAACTTTAACTCCGTTTCTACATAGTTTGGCATTTCATTCGACATAAGGAAGAAAATACATTTTTGATGGTATGGTAACATGGGGTTAAGACAATTTACTACCAAAATTCCATAGATCCCAGTTTCATTCTGAAAACCCCTTTCTTCATGCAGTGTATGGATAAAGGTTGGCATTCACAATCTTATAGCTGTTACTCAATAGAACTTGAAGGCTCCTCTAAAAATCTTGCTGAGAAGGTAGAGTTCGAGACAGCCCAACTCACAACGACACCCCTCTGAGATCTTTAGCAGTCAGCTGAGTAGTTGTCCGATGCTCAAAAATTCATTTGGTAATCTTACATGTCTTATGACTTATTGAAGTTACCAAAACAGGCTTTGGTTAAACACAGCAATGCTTTATCTGAAGAGAAGTTAAATGTTCCATGAAAGATAAATGGCTACAGGGGGAAAAAGTGCAAACTAGAAGAATACGTAACCTTTCCAGACACAAAACAAGCCTTGTTGTGATTCTGTGGCACAACGCGCCTCCTTAGTTAGAGCTGACATCTGGAGAAGTATAAGATCACTGGTCACTGGAAACAGCCCATAACAAACCCTGAGATGCTCCCTTTATCAGTATGGGTATTTGGCAGAGACCCTCCAAGCTTGAAAAATGATCTCTGGTCACTTATCAATATGTCAGAATTCTGGATTATGTGGTGACAATGCTGATCGAGTAGCAGAACAGGCATCGCTTCTCTTCACGGCCAACGGAGCTGAAAGGTCTATAGGCAGGATAACACTTTCCACTGCTTCAAGAAGACTGTTCAAAGCAGTACAAAAAGATCCAGTGTCCTTTATGAAAATGGCATGATTGTCAGTGCCAGAATCTAAGCCTCTGGAAAGACTCTGGCTCATGACAGAAGAATCTGACCTAAGAGCTGGTTGTAGCCTGGATCTTGCTCTTGTCATTCCGCTTCCAGTGGGGCTTGCAGGAGAAATGTTCAGGACACCATTTCTGTCCTGTAACTGCCTCATAAACCATATCCTTACACAGGCTACCTGGACAGTTATACAGGAACATACTGGATTTTTTTAAGACAATAGACACCTTATCCTTCTGGAGGCCCAAATTGCCTGTGCAACTACCAGCTATCACCCCTGCTTCTCCATGTAATAAGTGACCTACAAATTCAGCTATCAAAAACTGTTGCTGGTGAAAACCCCTTAACTCAAAATGCAAACAAGCTTGCACGGCAAACATGGTGATTACTTTCTGCTCCAGTGAATGGGGAGAACTTGAAGGACACAAAACCAATAGCCACACCATCCAGTGTCTCCAAATAAATAAAGAAAAGTCAGACCATGTACTTCCTGGATTCGGAGCCCTGAGCTGTTTGGCAGAGCAGCTCCAGGAAATCGTGACACCTCAAGGATGAAGTGGTGACAGATGTTTTGTACCAGGAATGCAAAAGAACGATCCAGTGTCAGCACTTAAAAGGAAAATACCACTCTACCAGCTCAGAAGTTCAATAAGAGTGGCTAGAAAACACACACACACACACACAAAATACTGCTGACCATGGGACTGCATATGACCCCAGTGTAATTCAACACAAAAGCAGTGCCGCCCAAATACAGCTAGTTGCTATAGCAGTATATACAGTAAATTCTGTAGTAGGGCACATTAGATTCTATATTAGACTGTAGCAAATGCTGTAGTCGGCTGGGGCGTGCCAACACCCCTGCAAACATCCAGGGATTTCCCAAAAGACATCTAGAGACTGGAAATTTAAACCTAGGAGGTCCATTAACTGCTGAAATGAAAACGCTTCCACCTCATTCCATCCAGCCCCCCATTCTTAAAAAAACAAAACAAAAAAACACAAGCCTGTTAAACTCTTGAATGGCTGGATCAGTCCTTGGCAATAGAAATCAGTCAGGCCACAGGATGCCGGCACTTTAGTGACCAAACTCATAAGAGCGATTTTATTGCCATGGAAAATCGGGGGTTTTTAATGGCTTGGAATTGCGACGCTTCTGTGATGATGGACAGGGAGAGAGATACTGTAATGGGGGCGGGGCCTGTGACTCCGCCAGCGATTGACAGCTTGCCTTTCAGGTTACAGGAATTCAGCAGTGGCTTCTGCACTTCGCATGCAGCGGGCATCCAAAACATTTGTCCCATTCTTTGCTTTCTACAAGTTTTTACATTTTATTTTTGGTGAGGACTTCATTGTAGAAAACCACTCAAAACAATTGCCAAGTGAATTGTGGATCGACTGGAAAATATTCAAAACAGTCATTTCCATGCAAATCTCAAAAATATCCTGGAAAACGGAGAGGAGATACAAATGCTAAAGAAGGGGAAATGTCCAGAATCAGCCTTATTTATTTTTCCTCGAAACCTTGTCAACAAGCTCCTGAACAGTGAAGTGACATTCCGCCTTTTCAAAGAGTCATTGTCTCTGGCTCTGAGATAGATAACTGGCAGAGTGTCGCCAACCGGGTGACTACTGCAGGATCACATATCTGCCCACACTTCACAAAAACACGACTCTTCCGGCTCAGTTTTAGTTGTATGGCTTTAACCTCATACTTTAAAGCAAAAAAAAACCTACAAGAAATTGACAGAAATTCTCTGGTATTAACAAAACACAGGCTCCCTGCTTCACAATATATATAAACAAAAACTCGATACTGTATCAAATTAATTACCAGTATCAGTATGTTAGCCTTAAATGGAAGGAGAAGATTGGATTTTTATATAATGTACACATAAAGTCAATAAATAATTGATTCTGCATGCATATACATGACATAAAACGAATACAAATACAAATCACTGCTTAACAGAGTAAGCGCAGTTTCACTCTCTGATCCAAGTGTGAGAGATCCAGCCCCACCACGATGAGCCATGTGTGAAAATGTGCAAACCACAAGAGGCGCCACAGTGAGGACATCTGAACACATGTTAAACCAGATTTGCAGACCACCATCATCTAGATGGGAAATGGACAAGATATATATATATATATATATATAGGTTAGAAGAAAAAGAAAATCAGTAGTAACTGACCTCCACTCTCTTGCAAGTGACTCCCTTCCCATCTACTAGGTACATCAGTCAGACCTCTAACAAGGCCAAACTGCTGGCAGCGAGTTCATTCAAATGAAATAAAAACAGTTTTGCATATAATCTTCTTTGCCAACCCGACAGTGACGAGGACAGGTTGCTTGGATTAATTTGTACTTTAACTGAAGCAAACAAGCCGCATAATGAAGTTTAGCTAAACACACTTTGTGGCTCGACTCTCTTCATTAAACCAAAGAGCCCCAAGGTCTGCCTGCTTGGACATTTCCAAAGGGCTGTTATATTCCCACAAGATTAAAGGCAGATTAGTTAGAGTGACCAGGACCCTTAAATGGAATTGGGGACTGATCAGATTCCTAATAACCGAAAGGACAGAGGTGCTCCCTAGCTGAAGAAGTGGGTTATGCCACTCTCACGAGAAAAAAAGAAGAATCGTTTGCAGATCCTCTAAGAACCAGAGCTACATTGTGCTGAAGCAAGAAAAGTAGGTGGGGTAATAAATAAATGAATATATGAATGAATAAGTAGACGGACAAATAAATAAATAAATAATCGTGTTTAGACTTGATACAGATTGTCCGATCAACATCAAGTTAAAACAACCAAGGGGTTTTGTTTGTTTCTTTGCTTATTTATTTATTTATTTATTTATTTATTTGTTTCCCCAAAGGATATATTGACTAATCTCTTCTGTGGAAACTCCTTGCAACTGAAGAGCTGCTGCGACCAGTGCGCGCGATCGCACTTGTCAGATGGATATTGCCCATTAGAGCGCACTTAAAAGTCACAGGGCTGAGAGGGTACTGCGGTGGGGATGAAGAGGACCACCCCCCCTTTTTTACGAAATAGCAAGAGACTCTTGTTACCAGAAATGAGACGTGGCGTGTCTGGCACTCACGAGCGGTAGCGAAAATGTCGCTGCGTTTCACCCATCCCATGCACCGTTTCATACGCAATATGCAAAAAATGAAATGCATGGGGCGCTGTAGACTTTCGCAACAGCTGGGGCGATGGTATTAGTTACTTGGAAGCGGACAATGGGGAACAAAACCGAAAGAGCGATAAAGAACTTCGCCCAAAATACATTCATATTCATCAACCAGATGTAAAAAAAAATCCCGCATTTGAAAGGCTGGCTTTTGGAGTCTTTTCTAAGGGTTTCCGATGATGAAACGCTCCAAGACTGCAGGGACCTTTATTTGTACCCCACGCCACAGTCTAGCTGTCTTTCTTTGACGAGGTCATACACAAACTGGCATAGATTTTTATCTCAAACCCTCATTCTATCTGCAGTAAGTCGCTGTGGCTGTGGGATACCTTGCAATAAAAATTAACGATACTGTGCTAATCGCATCAGTATCCCAATTATAAATAGGCGATACTGGGTTATTTACAGTGCGTATGCGATGCTCCACCCTGCAACGTGGATAACACAGAATTTACAAAGACTGTTTATATAGTTAACTGGATTAGCATGAAAATAATTTTTACTGGTTCATATGAAAGACGAACAACACTAACTAGCAAAAACACTGAAATTAAGACTATAAAGTTAACGTGCATTAAATTTTCACATTTTCAAAATGTATATTATATTATCAGCTTTTACGTGAAGGATATGACATGCGGTGCTTCACCTAAGGATACATTCTACATTCCCAAAGGTGAAACGCAGATCGGGTGACCTGTATTTAACTGGAAGCGCAGCAGGAAACAAAGAGCGCAACCGGACGGATGCCCGCAAGTTTCTCAAAAAAATAAAATGAGGAAGATCACACTTTTCATCCATGATCTTAACTTTCTATTCACCGATAAACGTAAATACGGGAGATCCCCTTTTCACATGGGAAGCATGGGGGGGAGCAATGCCGTTCCGGCAGCACTTTAAATAAAATAAAATCATCCCAGTCAAAACGGAAAAAATGAAGATAAAATCGGGCATCGCACTAATCACGGCAAAATGCTTACCTTGCTTTTCACTTCTGCAGAGAGGCCGTAGGTCGGTCCCTTGTTGAACTGAGTCATTTTTCTTTGTTTTATTATATAACTGAGCAATGTCCACAAAAGGATGTAGCTGCGTGTCCCTTCTATTTATTCGATGTATAGAATGAACAAGAGTTATGCAACGTAGGGCACCGTACGAATGGGATAATTGGATCCGTAAGCTTTAATTCTGTAAGTTTTCCGTTAACTGCTCTTCAGGTCTTAGGTGAAAGCAGTACATCCACAGAAAGTTCGGGTTTCTTTAGCTCTTTTTGTGTTAAAGAAAGAAAAAAAATGTCGCCACCAGATTGACGGGGGCATCTGAGCCAATCAGATTCGGTATATTTGCATGCGCGTTTCTTTTGTTGAAATGGAAACTAAAACGGTTATAGGAACGAGAACATCAGCACATTTAATTAATCAATACATTGTATTAATTCAAGACAACTTTGTATTTTGATGCTTAAACCATACAGTTTTGTATGTTGATGATTATATTCAAAACAAGAAAATGCGCACACCATGCAATTGTAGGAGAAAATTCTGAATCCGAGATAATGTTACCAATATAAATGGCCATTGACGAAAAAAGGTTCCATTATCGGTAATAATGTTGGTAAATATGAATGACGATTAGACCTGCACAGTGATTGGTCTATTCCTCCGTAAAAAATAATAAATAAAAAAGCTGTTTCAGTTCTTGTGTGTTTGTGTAATGTCCTGCTTGGACCGCATAGGTAGACAATTTTTTTCATGCAACTGTAGGATTTTCCATTAGGTGGTACAAAGCGGACGATTTAACAGCATTAGATCTTTTTATTTTCTTGTATACTGTTTTACACGTCAGTCAGATATGCTCAATTGAGCGTGCAAAACTTTAACATTTACATAGCTCTCCAGTTATGTGCCGAAAACCACGTCGAAGACCAAAGAATGCTGACTAAAAATGAAAATATAACTTGCAACGAATTATCACTCTCTTGTGTCATTTAATTTATTTTTCGTACCAGCCAATAAGCTCTGAAGTAGTTCAACAAGTCTCTCTTTTGGTTATTTTTATTTTTTTATAGTGGAATTCTATTAAATTTGCCACTGAAATGTTACAGTGCAAAAATCATTGTAATCAAAACAACAATTCAATTCCAAAGCCAAGGGTCCGCATTTTTTTCCTCATTGATGAAACGTCGTCAGCTGTACTCCTCTGCCGTTATCTTTGGACCGGCGCCACCCAGCAGCCCTAAACCCTAAGCCTCCCTGCTGCCGACTTAATGACTTTAGGTAGCTGCCAATACAAACGGCCGCTATCGCACGCAAAGCCGCAGCGTGGTGACACATTTCCCGCCCAGCATGCGGTGCATGGTGCGCTTAAAGCGCCAATGTGTGCTTAAAAAACACCCCGATCCCTCGGTTCAATCTGTTCAGCCTGACATGAGCGAGACAGCCTTCATGACTCTGAATTTTAGTTTAGTTTTATTTATTTATACCTGAGGACCAGGTTGAGAGACACGGATTTAGCATGAAGATAAGCGGTTACAGAAAACGAATGGACGAAGAGTGCTGACTGACAGTAGTTGGTCCTCCCGCATATATTTCTGATTATCTGGATTATGATACTCAATGTAGGTTGGGGATTGTGGTGTGAATGGCTATAAAAGGGCAGCATTCATCAGAGTGCCTGATTATAAAGTTTCATAGCGATTACATTGGTAATAACCTTAACAATGTATTTACAATTCAGTAGTTGATGGGATTCTGCCCATGCTGGCTAATAGTAGCAACAGTAAGTTAAATTCTCTTGTACCTAGGTTAATATTGACTCAATATAATAATTGATAAGGTCATGGTATTAATTGGAGCACACCTGGATGTATGATGTCATTTTTTGCTCTCAGCGGCTCCGCATGAAGACTCCCCTGTTTCCTGCCCCGTGAGTCGGACAATCAAGGCCCCACAGAATACTCAAACAGGAAGCCGCAAACAATGAGGACCTGGCATCGGCGTGGACTCGTCCCGACAGAGAACGCAAACAAAGCAAGTCGCCCAGGGCATCTTGCATTGTCAGCCTCTGCAATTAGAAGCACCCTCTTCAGAGAACAGGACTAAAAATGCCCCCAGCGCTGACACTCAATGACCTGCTGAAACATCTGTAAAATATTCATGAATGATACGACCGAGAGGGTCGCCTCCTATCTGCAGAACTGGGGCCCTGACTCCGGCCCCCATTCTCTGTGTGGAGTTTTCATGTTTCCCTGTATTTTTTTTGGGTTTCCTCCAGGTATGTGTGTGTGTGTGTGTGTGTGTGCGAACAGGTATACCTATCCTTATGGGGACACAATGTCCCCATAACGTGATA
>JABFEB020000043.1:6049042-6065164 GCA_019775895.2 Stomatorhinus ivindoensis
AATGTTACAAATTTATAGACATTATAATTTTATATCGCAACATTACCCTATTGTTATTATTATCATTGTTATTTTCATCATCATTTAATTAGTTGCATTCTGTTGAATTATTACAAAATGTGTTGTTAGAAGGTACTTCTCCATGGTATGGAGTAGGTTGGTGGAATTACGATTATATTTCTGACCTATAATACTTAGTTACATATTTGATTTCAAAGTTATTGATTGATTTTAGAACAGACATTGCTAAAATCTGTTTTTAAGTGACTAGGGATTTACTTACCAAATTCATAAATTCATAAAATTGATCTCAGTATTTACATCATTTTGTTTTTATCACACCTGAGCCAAATGCTCAGTTTGGCTGTTGTTTTTCATGTTGATGAAATTTTTTTTGGCTTAGGTCAGTTTCCCCCAACCCGGTCCTTGCGGATGCAGAGGCAGTCCATATTTTTCTCCCTCTCAGCTTGGTGACATAGAGGCCTCACTGTCATGGCCTCACCATGTGGGCGGTGTCAAACCGCTACCAGAGGGAGTGTGTAGCTCTGCTGGTATGTACCTGTGGTCAGAAGGTTTCAAATTCCAAGATAACAGAGTGATGTCATCGTAGGGATCTTGAGAAAAGCCCTTAACCTGCAAGGGATTCTCTGGCCCTGCTGCCCTAATTGTATGTTGCTTTGGATAAAAGCCTTGCTAAATCAGTCTTTTCCAACCCGGTTCTCAGGGATCCCCACACTTCTTGCCCCCTCTCTAGTCCATGCCAGACAGTCTACATTTTGCTCCCTCCCTGGTTCTGGCCAGACAGTCTACATTTTGCCCCCTCCCTATTCCCTGCCAGACAGTCTACATTTTGCTCCCTCCCTGGTTCTTGCCAGACAGTCTACATTTTGCTCCCTCCCTAGTCCCTGCCAGCCAGTCCTCTTTTTTTGTGTCAATGACCATTGAGGATGTATAGTACATACAATGCTACCGTCGAAGGGGAGCCTGTCAGTTTGCCTCTGTCTTGCCTTATTTCTGCATTGAGTTGTAGAAGAACAATGCTGTACCCAGGTGTGCATTCTGTACGGCTCGTTCCCTGGTGTGAAAAGAAACAGTATCAGGAAAGATTAACAGGTGCTATTACAAAAAAAGGTGTGTCGTTACACCACAATTCCAAGGGAAAAAATGCTGAGAAAAAGTACTGCGTAGACATGAACGTTTCCTTTGTTCGTGCTAAGTTTGTTAGCTAGCTGGACATTGCTAGCTGTTCCATGCACCACAAGGAATAACCCTGCATCTGAATGTTGCTGTTATTGACATTGTTGCACTTCTGAAGAATATAACTGTGTCACTGGCAAAAAGTACAAGGATGTGGACAAATCAGTGGAGTTTTGTTTAATATAGGCATACTGATAATGTCACATTAAAAACCAGATTGTCACATTTTTACAACATAACAGAGACAGTGCTGGATTTGCCTTGTTTTCCCCCCAAAGGGATTAAATATGCAATATGTAGGTGTATCAGGTTGGATTTCTCTCTGGATTTATACCTTGTAAACAATCATACATGCTGCTAACTGAGTAATACCCAACACCACCTTTCCATGCAAGTGCTGCAGAACAGCTAAATGTTGGAAACTTTAGTAATCTTTGTCTGAAATTTACAAAGAGGAAATTAATTGTACCTTTTAACTGTACCTAGGGTTTAGGAACTTTTTTCACATTGTTTCTTTTATTACTTGAAATACAGTTATAAGCAGTGCCTTATTTATTTATTTTTTTTCTATTAACATTATATATTTTTTTTCATATTTGTCTCTGACTGAACTGACAAGTAACAATGGGACTCATTCCTTTGAAATCAGGACGTACTGGATTAACAGGTTGGCGCCAGATTTGTGTAGCCAAAAATATAAAATCGACCACTGACAAAAAGCTAGGGAATTTAATTGGGGTAAATATTTTTAAAATCCTTGTGACACTCCTAATGATTCATGCATGCACACCTGATGTTTTTCTGTTCCATATATTGTTCTCGTCATTAATCACCAGAGGAGTTTTAATTCAAGGATAAAAATTAATGTTGCATTGTCGTTTCAAGGTCAGTAGTCCTGCATGGTATGTATGGGTCAAATATACCATGGTTATATTTACAAGAAAGAAATGTTTTCTGCAAAAAAATCTGTTTTGTTTTCTTAATTGTCTTTAAATTTTCTTAATCAAAATCTCATAAATTTTAAATCTGACAGTTTTTCCTGCCTAAACTGAATTGACCATAAATTGAAAATGCCAATAAAACATGGACCTAATTTTAATACTGATTTTAATATTGTCTTTAATGAAAAATATAAGGCTAAGATAAAACCGCACTAGGATTAAGCAGCAGGTATATATACACTACATGTATAATGTAGAGGATTTTGAATGCCATCAACAAGTCTTACCAAAGATTGTGATCAGCTGGAATTTGAGATTGGATTGAAGCCAAGACCAGTGCAATCCAGATCACTTCAATGCCAAGACTGATAAATCAAAATACTACAACACACACTGGTAAGAACAATGGTGATAATGATTGGCGCACTGAGCTTAAAATGCTTCAGTACAACATCCACCCGGCTGTGTAAATATGTTAACGCTAGGATATACAAAGTCCAGGAGGAAACGTGGCAACTATAGCAAAAACCGCATGGCGCATTTGATAAAACAATTTGCAAAGAACTGAAACATGCTGTGGTATTTTAAACGGAAGATGGGTAAAATACATAATAAAATGTTTTATGTACTTTTAATACTCTAATTGTTATAAGAGTATGGCAGGTGCATGCTTATCGCATTGTCCACACGATCGCTATTATTTTTTATTTCAAAGAAATAAACAGAACTGAACACGTTACAAGACCACATTTTCAACACGGATGTGACATCATTATTACGTAGACAGTTATACACGTGCATTTTTCTTCCGGCGTTGTCGCAGTGCATTGTGGGAAATTCCGCTTCTCTTCTGCATATGACATTGGATCTAAATTAGGCAGAGTCGTTTACGCAGGTGAGTGTTAAAAGTTTGAACGCAAAATATTTTTGCATGACGTAGTTTAAATCGCGCTCTAGAAAATCACTCTAAAACGGCTCTCAAAAGGTTTATGGGAATTGTTACGTTATGCCGTGAGTCTTTCACGTGTCTCCTCCACCTTCATATACAGTAATCATATATCACCTTGCCTTTCATATATGACTAATCTGGAGTTCCTTAAATGTTTCATCCCGAACATTTGACGTTAACTTAGTAATTCTTTGTATTTTATAATAACATTTTATTATTAATAGCATATTTCAATATTGTATCTGTATGTGATTTAGGTAAATATGCAGAAGTGGGTAGTTCAGTTCCATTGAGTAAAACTCCAGACTTAGATTTTGTTTCAACCAACCAGTTGAGCATAAAGAGTCACAGTCACAGAGTACTCAGCCGGTTGGTTGAACGGGCTTGTGTCATAACGAGATCACTTTTGATTTTCTCTCTTAAATAGCTGGGCCCCTCACCTCTCTGTAGAAATGGGTGCAATAGCGTCCAGTCCCACCACGTCGGTGAAGGCGGAGGACACAGTGGTCCCTCAGCGTGGTGTTGATGTTGCACAGCCTGCATCTGGTGTTGCCCATGGACAGCACCATCGGGGTAGGTACCTGCAGCATGCTGCCTTTCAGCACCGTGTCTTCAGGAAGGTTTTCCAGCTGGTGCTTACATGACTGGATATCTTCCAGAAAAGAGTCAAGTTAATTAACTTATTTTCAGGGGTCCAACATCTGGACCCATCACAGATCTGAAATTACCTTTCCAGTCTGGGTCTTTAGCTGTTGTATCGCATGTGAGAATCCCAGATGGGGTCCTGCTGTTAAACTGTTTAAAAAAAAAAAAAAAAAAACCCACTTGTTTATTTGTCATAAACCACTTTGGACCATGGCATCTCGTATGCAGAAACGTAATTAAGTAGCTATTCCGAGGATAATTTTCGCTTTTATGTAAATGTCATTTCACGGATCAGATTATGTATCAGTACGCATTTTCTGTGTGTTAACGACTTGTAGCTCTGGAAAAAAATGCCACAGCAAAAAAAAAAAAAACACAGCTAAATTTTTAGTTTTAGTCAATTTTCAAGTTATGGGCATGTGTCTATGTAAAATATACATCCTTTTGTAAGCTGCAGCCTGGCTCTTCCCTGCTTCTCATTAATGAAGGGCTTCTTCCTTGCTTTATGGGTCTTCAGTCCTGCTTCTAGGAGCCTGATACGAACTCTCCCAGCAGTGCACTTCACACCTGCACTTAATGTTTCCCATTCCTTTTGAAGGTCACTTGATGTCACCCTCTGATTTATGATAAGTTGACGGTCATGTCTGGCATTAGGAATTTGCTTCCAACCTTTACTTAGCTGGTTTTTGGTTATTGGTACTGTCACGTTGTTCTTGTGTCTTGCGGTCTTAGAAACTTTTAACCTGGAAGCAACCTGCGGCTCCACATAGCCTTCTGCTAGCAGAACCAGGGTTAAACCAGGATTTTAAGCTACAGATTTTTGAAAAATGTTGAGTCGGTCTCATCATTTTTTCCTGAGCTGTATGTTACTTAAAAGCTGTAGTTTCATTTGAGTAAATTTTTCTTCTGTTTTTTGATGGTCTTAAAATGTATTATTTCTTTGGACATAGAGACATAATAAAAAAAAAAATATTGCTATTGTTTGTCTTCCTTAATAAGAAAGTGTGTCACTATGTACTAAAAATGTCTGCCTGCGGATCTCAGCCTTTCTGTCAGGAAGCCCCCCACCAGAATGCCCTATGCACCAAGCCAAGACAGGCGTGTCAGAGGAAGCAGGGGCACCCCCTCCTGGACCAGTGCATCAGGAACGAGCCTATGAATTTGTGGAGTGTCCAATGAGGGCGGCGTCTGGGCTCGGCCAAGGTGCAGGTGACATCGACCCAGCAAACATGGTGCGTAGAACCAGGATGCCGCCTGTTTTGGTGAAAATGCAGAGTGTAAGGTTGATTTTAGCTACTTTATGGCCTTCTACTTGTTTACTTCTAGGTTTAGTCAGGAATTAGGGGAACCTGTTAATTTCCTTATGCTTTTGTTTTCTTTCCGTCTCAGATGCCTCCGCCGAACCAGATTCCCGCTTCTGGCCAACCTTTTGCGCTGTCTCTGAGCAGGGAAGAGTCCAGAATCCCGCGGGCTGGAACTCACAAAAATTGGGTCTACCCCTCGGAGCAGATGTTCTGGAATGCCATGCTTCGCAAAGGGTGCGTTAGTAAAATGCAGCCCCCAACTGCACCCAGGAACGGCATACGCTTATCCCACTGAGAAACTCTGTGTAGCCGGACACTCGCATGCCAGATGATGAGCCCTTCTGATTAAGCAGATTGTTTCCCGCCGGGAGAGTTGAAATTCCGCCGGGCATCCCAGTTTAAAAACATATTGGATCTCGCCTGTAGGTGGCGCTGGAAGGATGATGACCTTTCTCAGGGAGACATGACAAACATCATTAAGATCCACAACCAGAACAATGAGCAGGCGTGGCAGGAAATCCTGAAGTGGGAAGCCCTCCATGCTGGGTGAGTCCTCAGCTATGGCTTTCTCCGGCATGTAACCTAGCAACTATGGAACCAGACAGCTGCAGGTTTGAATCTTGAAAGGGGGACCTGCTATGTGAACCTCGGGGAATTGGGAATTTCCTGTACATTAAAGATGTGAATGATCATTTCTTCTTTAGGGAATGCCCATGTGGCCCGTCTCTGGTGCGGTTCGGAGGGAAAGCTAAGGAGCTTTCTCCCAGGGCTCGTATCCGCAGCTTAATGGGGTGAGTTTTTAATACAGCTATTTTAAATTGATTCAGGCACCAAAGATGTCCCAGTTCCGCTACGTGATGCAGGAAATCCCAGTCTCGCTAATATTTATCCATTGCTGTCTGTCTTAGGTACGAGTTGCCTTTTGACCGGCACGACTGGATAGTGGACCGTTGTGGGAAGGAGGTTCGATATGTCATCGATTATTACGATGGGGGTGAGGTGGACAAGCAGACCTATCAGTTCACTATCCTCGATGTCCGCCCGGCATTGGACTCCCTCGGGGCTGTGTGGGACCGGATGAAAGTGGCTTGGTGGAGGTGGACTTCGTGAATTCATGCTAATAACATAAAGGGAAATTCTAAAATTGAAAAATATAAATAGGCTGGATTGTATCTCAGTTGGTTGCTAATAAAGACACAGAAGATCTTCTGTTGTCAGTACATAAAAAACTATATTTCACAGAGGTTATTCTAAACCTTATGGGTATTCAGCTCCAGGTTAGAGATACATAAGCATTACAGCTAATATACATCTAACCCGGCACAGAATACCTGGCTAGGTGATACTATTTGACATACCAGCACAACAGATCAGCTGGCTGATTGTGCTGTATGTTTCATTTAGATTCACAGATTTTAGGATGAAGAGCTGAAACGCTCTGAGGTTGCATACCTTTTATTATGTTGTATTTTGATAACTGCGGTTGCACAATTGCAGGCAGGTTGTTCTGTTAGCCGTGTAATGCTTTGTGTTGGTCAAGTTGAAGGTCACAGTAACATCTGCCTTTTTTCCTGTGACTTTTCTATACCTTTATAGCTGATAATGGCACGGAGTGCTGTGTGAATGTTTCATCTGACCAAGATGTGTGTTTCAAATCAGACTGAGTATTGGCTCATTTTTATTCTGCTTACTTTACATATGGATAAAAAAGGCAAATAGTCTCTTTTCAGTGGTTTAAATACCCAAAAATGCTCCAAATTTGAGTACAGGCAGGGCAAACTTAAGAGCATGAGAGAGTGGAGATGCCCACAGCAGTGGACATTCACAGGCTAGTGAGTGGTTGTGTGCAATGCAGTCATATTTTATCACAACAGTAGCGTTTCTCGGCTGTTATCCAATGCTGCATGCCATATGTGTGAAGTGATACTTTTGTTCTACGATGGAATGCCATCCTACATTTAACATTTGCTCAAACTCTGTAATTGTACTGATCCATGGAGTCTCTGACCTGCTAATATGATTTTGTTGCAAGTAATTTATTTGTCAGCGGACTGATTTTCTTTGTGTGTAGATAATGCAAAATTCCAAATAAAAATCTCACTTTTCTACCAAGTTTTCTGGCTATTTTTATACACAGGCTGACCCTTTTCTCATACTTTGAGTTTGTTCTGTTATTCAGACATGTTTCGAGTGTCTGAAATGCAAACACTTGCGGTTTGGGCTGAAAGCTACATTTGACACGTTTCACAGCAATTCATAAATTTACAATGATACACAGAGGGGAATGTTTTGTAATTTATAGCACTTGAACAGTCTTAGTTTTCTAAGAAATTTAGAAAAGATAAAAGACTAAATCATGAAAGTGGGCTGCATGTCCCTGCACTTGACTATAAAAATGGAAATGAAATAGAGCATTTATATTTTTAAATTAAGAAAGTCGCTCAAAGGTTAGTTTATTTAAAATGTATTTCCATTTAATAGGTAACATTGGACAATTCTTTAATATTAAATAATGGTTACGATCCTATACGCGGAACTAAAGTGTGGATTAAAGAAACAACCCGGACCATTTACGTGACGGACGTTACGGTACTATTTTGTGGTTAATCATAATTCAGACTTGTCAGTTATGAGCGTATCTATTTGTACATGTAAAGTATCACCGCTGGTACAAGTATGTCCGAAATAGCATTGGATGAGGTTTCAGTTTTATCAGCAATTTACTGCGAAAGGGACGAGTTTGCATTGCTTGAGCAGTCAGGTGAGAAGTGCGATCTTTTCGGTGGAAGTCATATTTTACGGAACTCGTAAAATGAATAAACTATGAATAATTATTAAACTAAATTAACTGATGACGTATTACTCCTACGTCAAAGTCTGCATGAACGACCTGTAAAATGTATATAGTAATGCAAATTCTGAGAATTAGGCGTCGGTGTGGCCTGGTAGATTCAGAGGGGCCAACACTTCATAGGGGCCATTGAATACGTAAAAATGGATGTTGGAGCAGGTAAGGTGGCATTTTTTCGGGTGGGCCAGAAATTCTATATACACCCCTGCTCATAATATAACAAATAATAACTTATTTGTTATATTATGAGCAGGGGTGTATATAGAATTTCTGGCCCACCCGAAAAAATGCATGATTTCTTGTTATTACAGATACATTACAATCAGTTGCTTGTGAATAACGGTGTATGGCACGAGTTCTGCATAACAATTTTTGTTGTTATACCTTTACAGAGGAAAATGGCATCCTTTTCCAAATCCGTATCATGGTGGCAGACCGTTCGGAAGAGAAGTCACTGAATCTGCTTTTCCAGTTGCCCCCTGAGTATCCATCCTGTGTGCCCATTATCTCTGTCAACTCAGAGCAGATCACTAGAAAGCAGTGCCAAGGCATAAAACAGAAATTGCTAGAAAAGGCTTCCGGCCTTGTTTCAGAGCCCATGGTCCACCAGTTGCTGCTCTGGCTTCAGCAAAATGTCGCCAGCGTGATCAGCCTGGAGCCGGGCCCCAGGCTAGTGAGCACCCCTGGGAACGCTGACCAGTGTTCAGAAGATGGAACTTGGATGGCGCTGCTCCTGATTGATCACATGAGATCCAAAGCTAAATATATTAAAACAATTGAAAAATGGACGTCAGAATTGGAACTTACTGGTAGACTTTTCCTGGGAAGGCTGATATTGATTTTGCTGCAAGGAACAAGGAGACACATAAAGGTACAGTTATTCCCCTCCCCACACACACACACACACACAAACACAGAAAAAAGATTAGTGTTTGTTGAAATGTTAGATTTCAGGGATTCTTGGCTTTTTATAGTCTGTGTCTGTTAAATTGCCCAGAAGTTTTCTCCCAGGTATAATCTGTGGTCGCCTTACTCCCCCTGTCGTCCATATGTGGTACTGCAGAACCATAAAACTGAAGCCTTATTATTATGAATATCAACAATTAATTCCCGTGCATGTTGAACCATCATATTTGCTACAAATGGATGTTTTGGAATGCCTAAAGTAGTATCCACACAAAGGAAACTATATTCTTTCTATTTAAGGCATGAAGTTCTGCAATATGACATATTTGGTGGCCTCTTTATTTAACATTGTGTACAAAACGTGTTGTGAAAGAGTAAAATGGGTGTTTAAAGTAAAAACAGAAGAAAATCTCAGAGAAGACCTTAAGTATTAATATTCTTTTCTATTCTTTTTGCTCGGATTATATAATCCAAATGGTTCCGTTTGACTGTGCAGTTTTACCAAATGGCACAATCAAAAACCAGGAATGTCACTATGGTTGAGGGATTCTGTAAAGCGACCAAATAATGTGCTTATTGTTTCTAAAACAGGGGGAGGTGCAGGCTGGGGGAGAGGAAAGAAGCTTCTGTATGAACTGCTCTCCCGTGATCCCCCAGAATGCATTGTTCCTGCTCGAAGGCTTAAGGGTGGCTGGGAAAAAAGTAATTTATCGACCAGGGACGCTAATCTGCCAGCATCCTGGAGCATAAGCTGTGTTTTGGGTGTGTTCATTTGGGAAGCTTTGATGGTGTCTGACAGCGGCTGGTTACCCCCAATGCGCAGGTACTCGCTAGACACACTGAACCTTGTCTTATTTCGGTGGGGGGGAGCTGGGAGTTTCTTGTCTCAGGATAAAATGCCTTTGTTTCTGTGATTAATTAAGCAAAGGTTTAACAGATATTGGGCCCTGAGCTGGTGACGCGTATCTGGGGGGGGGTGGGGGTGGGAGATCTTGAACAAACACTCCAGTGCGGCAAGGATTTCTGACGCGTCGATGATCTGCTTCCATTTGTTCTGTTTTATGTTTGTTATACTTTGCTATAAGGCATAACATGAGTACCATTCTGATATGTTATAGAGCTGACATGGTGAAATCATGACCTAGAATGAACTAAATTGTATTTTCCTGCTTCTTTTAGACTTTTGAGTACAGGCAGTGCTCAGGTTATTTAGGAGCTCTGCTCCCCAAGTCTGTCTTTAAGTTGAATTTGTAGGTTGGTCGAAAAAGTAATAACGCATTACATTAATATAATGATAATATTACAGAGAAAACTAGAATCGCAAGCAATTTTACAGGGGTGTAAGTGACCCCACGCGGTCAGGAACATATGCAGTTGGGAGCCAGTGTGGATAGAAACCCATGAGGTTGGGAACCGAAGTGATCAAGAACCCATGCAGATGGGAACCCAATCAAAGTAGGAAACCAAGAATAATTTGGAAAAGCATTCGTAACGAGGATCTAACGAATCAAGTAAAATAAATGCTCTTTCCCTCATTCAAAGCACCAATGAACAGGCCACAAAGCAAGTTAACCAAATTTTAAAACAAGTGCATATGGACATATTACATACTATCATATGGATTTCAGCTCACAAAAGAGGTTGAATATCTGACTTACACCTTGTGATTTATTAACTACAATGTATTTTGCTTTGTTACGGCGACCCACTTTTGGTTGAGACATGCCAGTTTTTGCCTGTGACCAGAAGTCCTTCAGCTTTACCCCACCCCTCAAATTTAATGTGTATTTAATGTTGAACGTTGTAGGCCTTGCAGCCACAAGTTTTCAAAAGGACACGTTCACTCTCACCCTGATGGTGGACTAGGATGAATTTTTGTGTGTGTGACTGTTAGGAATGTTGAGAAATTGTTTTATAGTCATTTGTGTTTTACTTCTCTAGATGTGCAAAAGAACATGCACATAAACGTTTCTATTCTTATGCAACAACCGTAGAGCTCTAGCTAAGCTGTTTCAGAAGATATTGTAAAACCATATGTGCCAAGCACAACTGACTTCCTTATTCTGCTTAGCAATAACATGTATTCAACCTTGTATGGAACTAAAAGAAACTAAATAATATCATGAGATTGCTTTTGTAACATTTCTGTGTGCAAATAAAAGACGCTGCAGGGGAAGTACCCTTTCAAAGTTGGCTGAGTCAAACCCAGGGATCTGTCCCTGTAACCTGACAGGGCTTCCCTCGCAGCGAGAAAAGGAAACACTAGTGTCTCACAGTTCTATTATGTGTGGGGACAGGTCGTGGGGATAGGCTGGAATCAGCGAGAGGGTTTTTGCAAAATAGGAGAAACCCAACAGTGACCCCAGTCTAATTTCTGGTACCTACCCTGCAAATTTGATGTTTCAATAATTCACTGCAGAACCAGTTTTTTTGCGATAGCGCCCTCTGTTGGTGAATCTGCACCTTGTGAAACTTGTTACATGTCCCAGGAGTGAAGGGCTGAATTCACCTCTGAAGCTTCGTGCCATTTCAACAATCTGTCAACGATTTTTAGCATTTAATGTGAATTGACACAGAAAAACAAAACTTGTAACTATTTGATTGCCCTCCTTCCCACGCATCCAGGTCCCTGGCTGTTAATTTCACCCATTAAAATCTCACGGTCATTCTGATCCCTGTTTGTGCACATATGCTTTTAAGGATTACCTTCATCTTCTGAAGACGACAAAGGTCGATGTCGATTCATCGGGGAGACGATGTAAGGAGAAGATGATGAGCATCCTCTGCGAAAAGCCGTTACTGGAGGAACACAAACAGTTAAGTGTTAAATTTTTTTCTCAAACGCAGTGAAAAGTCCCTGTATTGTGACTTCTTTGTTAGTCAATCAGCCGCTGGCTATTGTGGGTAAGAGGCTGAGCTACTATTATTGACTCTGTTGTCTAAATAACTGACCTTTTCAACTAAGACCCTCAGCTGATAACCAGATAAGTTTGTTTCTTCTGAAATTTCTCCAGTGAAACACCCAGTCAAATGGAAATGAATGGTACTGTTGTTACTTATTTAAATCGCACTGAAGAAAACCATCTTTCAAACGAGAATGAATAAATAAAAAATATAATCGGAAGATATTCACACAGTCACAATGTTCGCATAACAGCATAAAATCTGTCACTTTCATTAATTATCAAATGATTTTAAACACAAAAGACTTTGCCACATTCAGTAATTTCAAATTCTCACTCTCACTCTCTCTCCCCCAGGCTTACAACTTTCAAAGTTAAGGAGTTCTCCTCTTTAGAGGAGTTGAGAAAGGAGTTTGACTCCCTGAGTCTGTTGAAGTTGTACCAAGAGTTTGTGAACACGTCGCTCTAATTGTGCTTTTTTACGATCTCGCTGACCTCGATCAAGTGGAACGCTTTCGCCGGAGACGAGAAGCCTCTTATCATCCGTGTTAATGATGCTCATTATCTCAGCCTCAGTATGAAATAAATGTAGCCATAGAAATAAATCCATTTGAGTTTTTTTATGGTTATTGGGGGGAAAAAATCCTCAGAGTAGAGTAATCAGAGTTTGAACACCATGCATAGGTCATGGATTTAAATGATCTGTTTCAGCAATGTAGTCTGAAAGCTCGCTTTCTCTTTCTTCAGTTGTCTGTAGTTATTTAAAAATAAAGCATGATTAAACTTCTTTCTGGTCCCTTTGTCCTTCTTGCATTGCTTCTTTCCACATCACAGAATAATAAAGCATGATATTTCCCAGTCCACATTTATTGGCAGTATTATGAATGCTATATGAGGATAATTGCCTGAATGTCCATAACCATTATATTTTTTCTTGCTGAATAATAATAAAAAAGATTTGTAATAATAATACTCAGTACAGTGTTAAATTTATCGTCTGATGGTTTAGCTACTCTAGTGACCCTGATTTAGCTATTTATCTTTTGAATATTTTACGAGAATTTTGACAAGCGTTGCCCCAGATCTGCTTTATTTACAGAAATTACATTGCAGATAATGAAGCCTAGGAAATGCTTCCTTGGTGAGGATATTGCCGGTGTCATGAATTAATGTGTACAGATCAGACATTTTTTATATTTATTTATTTCATTTAGAAGACGTTTTTGTCAAAGCAACGTATGTGTGAATCAAATGCCACATTATGAACATTGAGTGGACTACACATAGAGCTAGGCTGAGGTGCCAATGACTTAAGCTAAGCTACCCACTTGTGCCTAAAGTCCAAATACTTGAAGCTAAATAGCCCACAATCAGGGGCATAAGATAGGCCATAGTTCGAATACAGGGGCCAGCCTTATCATTACAATATATAATCTCCTAAACATATCCTCAGTACTTTATTTCAACCACAATTCCGAAAATGTCAGGACGATGTGCAAATTGTAAATAACATCAGAATGCAATGATATGGAAACCTTATAAGGCCATATTTTATTCATAACAAAACATAGAAAGCGCATCAAATGTTTAAACTGAGAAAATGTATAATTTTAAGGAAAAAATAATGTAATTTTGAATTATGGCAGCAACACGTCACAAAAAAGTTGTGACAAGGCCATGTTTCCCACAGGGTGGCGCCCGCTCTTCTTTTAACAACAGTCTGCAAACGTCTGGGGACAGAGGAGATTAGCTGCTCGAGTTTTGGCAGAGGAATGTTCTCCCATTCTTGTCTGATACAGGATTCTAGTTGCTCAACTGTCCTAGGTCTTCTGTGTTATATTTTTAATTTTATGATGCGCCAAATGTTTTCAATGGGTGAAAGATCTGGATTGCTAGCAGACCAATTCAGTACCCAGACCTTTCTTCTACGAAGCCATGATGTAATTGATGCAGTGTGTGGTTCGGCATCGTCATGTCGGAAAATGCATATGTTTGCATGGGAGCACATGTAGCTGTAGGACCTGCATATACCTTTCAGCATTGATGGTGCCTTTCCAGATATGCAAGCTGTCCATGCCATATGTACTAATGTACCCCTATACATCAAAGATGCTGGCTTTTGAACTGAGTGCACTGATAAACATGCTGTGTGGTATTTCTCTTTTAGTTCGGATGACATGGTGTCCCTGGTTTCAAAAAAGAATTTCAAATTTAGATTTGTCTGATCACAGAACAGTTTTCCATTTAGCCACAGTCCATTTTAAATGAGCTTTGGCCCAGAGAAGGCGCTTCTGAATCATGTTCAAATACGGCTTCTTCTTTGAATGGCATCTGCGGATGGCATGGCAAATCCACTGACAAGGTTTTCTGGAAATATAAGGATCGTGCCTGTTTGTGGTGCAGTTCCACCTTAGGGCCCAAAGATCACAGACATCCGGTATGGTTTTTTAGCCTTGCCCATTATGCACAGAGATTTTCCAGGTTCTCAGAAATTTTTGATTATATTATGTACTGTAGATGATGATATATTCAACCTCTTTGCAATTATTCACTGAGGAAATTTTTTCTGAAATTGCTCCACTATTTCTCGACACAGTATTATGGGGATCGGTGATCCTCTGTCCCATCTTTAATTGTGAGAGACGCTGCGACTCTAAGACGCTCTTTTTATACCCAGTCATGTTACTGACCTGTTACCAATTAACCTAATTATTTGCAAAATGGTCCTCCAGCTGTTGTACTTTGTACCACTATCTTTTCCAGCCTCTTATTGCCCCCGTCCCAACCTTTTTAATACGCGTTGCTGTCATGAAAATCAAAATGAGCCAATATTTTTTATGAAGTAGCAACATTTGATTTTTTTTTCTGTGTTCTGTCGTGCATAAAATATGGGTTTATGAGATTTCCAAATCATTCCATTCTATTTTTATCTACAATTTGCACAACTTTTTTGGGATTGGGGTTGTAGATAACATTCGGTACCAGGTAGGAGCTGTTTTTGTCTCTAGAAATGATTCAAAGTTCAAAGAGTGCATACAGAAGCCGCCCTGAGCACCACAGTTGCGCTTAGTTGCTATTTATGATCTTGTGGCCTCCAGTTACCAAGGTGATATACATTTGACAGGATCTTTTTGTTCCCATGATTCATGTGTGATGATCACAGGTGGGTACATGTTTTTAAGATGCTGTGGCCTCAACGTATAACAACAACAGTCGGAACACGCTTAAAATTTTCGATTAGGCGTCATAGCTATTTTAATGCTTAGTCTAACAGTAAGTGAACCTCCTGACTCTGTCTGTGTGCTGTATGTATTCGGTTACAGACACATGATTTGCTGTTTGCATCAGCAAGCAGGCATACCTAATAAACTGGCCCTGAGTGTAGATACGGAGAGCTCATGGGACTGGAAAATACGAGAAAGATAAGAATTAAAGTGGGCAGTAGTGGTTATAGTAATTTAAAGAAAACTGCTTCTGGAACCAGTAGATCTTTTCAGACGATTTCTTGTGCAGTTTTGGATAGCTGACCTGCCCCCACTGTCCATCAAGTAGATGTACTGTTGCAGCTATTGGAAGTGTAAAGTGCTATTTCAATCTCAGACTGGTGAGTGAATACATACCAGTCCAGCAGACTCAAAAAAAGCCTATTTTGAAACGGCTGATAATTTTAAAAGGGAGTTTTACAGGAAAATTGCCCTGGAACCTGAGTAGAGTTTTGGGTTCAAACGCTGTCGAGATCTATGGTCGCGGTGCTGGGAGGCATTAAATTGCTTTGGTTAACGCCGGATTCTATACAGCATATCATTTAAAAAGGTTCATATGACTAAATGGAAAAGAATATCTAAGTAATAAATGACACATACTCAAGCAAAAAATAGTAGGCCAGTTATTAGATAATAATGTATGAGTGGATGCAACAGAATATTTTGTAAATTTTAGGGGAATATGTTTGATTTATTTAAAAGCACTCTGCAGACTGCTCTGGGATTTTTTTTAACGCCTTGGACATTTTATTTTTGCCGCGGCACCGTTGCTTTTAAGCCGGTATGTCTTTCTGCGGGCGCTGCGAACTTAGGCGCTCAGTGGCCGGTGTCAGACATGGGCGATCCCCGGCGGAATTGAGAAATAATCTACAAAAGCGCAGCTTATAGGGATGTGAGTATGAGAGTGAGAGACATTGCGTCCCCCGCGACTGAAGCGCCTGGGGCTCCTCGGCTGGGATAGTCGGCCAAGCGGCAGCTGTAAGAGCTGGCCGGCGGGCAGGGCACCAGGACAGGCAGTTATGTGCCCGCCCGAAACCACAGACAGTAATGTGCGAAAGCAACGTTTAGCAAGGGCCTTCTGAGAACAAATGTTTATGAGTTTTTAACAGATCATACTTCTTAATAATAATGACAATAATAATAATAATAATAATAATAATAAT
>JABFEB020000043.1:6091765-6101848 GCA_019775895.2 Stomatorhinus ivindoensis
CCACCTATGGCCACGAGTTCTTGTATTTGAACTAATGCTGAAGTAACTATTTGGTTGAACAGCATCCAAACCTGTTACAATCTTATAGACCTGGATCATGTCCCCCCTCAGTCTCCTTTGTTTGAGGCTTAGCTCAACTAACCTTTCCTCGTATGACAAAATACCTGGGACAAAATACACGTTTTAATCATACAAATAAAATTAGAAATATTTCAGTAGGAGTGACGTCCAGGGGCACTATTCAGTCCTTAGATTGTAATACCACTAATGGGGGTCCATTTTTTGCATTTGATGACATTCTTCTTGTCATGAAGAACTTTCACTGGCCCAAAATCAGTGGCGTCACCAGATAGGAAAGGATTTTAGTGTCAGACTTCCCCACTCTTCTAAAACTATATCAAAACTTTTATACTAGTATAACTATCCTGGTACCAATCCCAAAATGACCATTTTTTACCTTTATCACTAGAATGTTCTATCCTAAAATATTCAGACGGTAAGCTTAAATACACGCTGTCGGGAGAATGTTTCTGTTCAGCTTTGGATCTCACTTCTTGAGACTGCAGGACTTTTGTAACAAGTGAGAATTACAGATCGAGCCCCTGATGGAGATGGAAATCCTGTCACTACGAGGTCTTGCATTTTCAGGGAAATTTCCTGGGAAAAGAGAGCGATTCGGCAGCACGTCAGAGCTGTCATGGGGAAATTGAGTGAAGTTGCCCTCCCTTAAAGCATGCGGCACTCCCGCCGTGAATGATACCTCTCGCGCGGTGTGTTACCGCGGTAATGACATTAGGGGTCACCAGGTGGGGATCTATTTCTGAACACGGCGCTCGCTTTACTGTCACTTCCTATTTTCCCTGCAATTGGCTGCAGGTGCTCGAGTTGTTCCCGTGTCCGATTCCGGAAAGCGATACGACTTGAAATGAAGGCCTCACCTAGACGGGCACTGGGAAGCGCCGAAAAGCTGAGAGGCTTCCAGAATGTCACAATCAAAGGGACAATGCTAACAGTGCTAACATATTCCTGTTAACTTTTTTTTGCCCTTGTTGAGTTTGTATGTCATATGACCTCTGATCTATGAGGGTACTTATCTACAGGTCTGTCTCATTCATTGTCGACATTGCAACATAAAGTCGGGTGGTGAGAAATGTACCAAAAGAAACCGCGCAGATGATCAAACATTAACGCCGGAAGTATAGATTATATTTATTATTTAGCACAGCTGCTTGACGGACATGGTTTAGATCTAAAACCTATTCTGTCTAGGTAGCCTTGGCGCTCAAGGTACCCCAGACCCTGTCAGCAGTGACATGCTTCAAATTTCAGGCAGACCAAAAATATACTCCTTCATGTACATTTCTGCGCTGCACGGAAGGAAACGCTCTGATTTAATGGCTGCGGAGATGAAAAGCAGGCCCTCCCCTTCTCCCACGGAGTGGCACGCAGAGCCCCGTCGCATCATATCAAAGTGCTGCGGCAGAAAGGTCGCATTTCCACGGCGATTGGTGCCCATGCTTTTAAAGGGTATTTGATGGGTGACAGGTGCCCAATTCTCTAAATGGATGACAGGCACACCTCTCTGTTTTTCATTTCTCTTTGAAGGATGGATGTTTTTTCCTTTTTTTTCTTCTAACAGTGATGAAAAATGAAAGTGGGGCCAGGCTGAATGGAACCTCGGATAACCTATTAAATTACGTTTAACTTATTCCTAACGTCGCTTAAGTTAATGTTGCAGTAGACTTCAGCAGTCGGTGATAATCATATTCATAAAACTCCTCGCACAGACAGTCCAGATGTAGGTTGGAAGTGCTTTCAGTTGACGTATGGACAGTTATAATGTTCCTTCAATATTTTTATGATGGAGAAAAAAAATTAACCTTCTGGTAGATTGAAACGATGAAACGACTTATGCATACATTAATGTTTATTCCTGGGCACGCATAATATTATATGTGGCAGCAGGAGGCAAGTTGACGGTCTCAACAGCGCTAATTGACTTATAGGTGTCCTGTCTGTAAATATAGCACCATGTAAACATAGCAGGCCAACAACGTCCTGCCAACATACATTTCACCGACCAATCATATTTGGAGATCACCTAGACTGAAAGGTAATGTTGACCAATCACGATGGAGCATTGTCGCCACTTAGTGATCCTCCCATCTGAAGGGGGTGGGGTTTAGGGGTAGGGTCAGATGACCAAACATTTAGCATGGCTAGACATCTGAGTGTATACAGCACCCCGTGAAGGTACTGAGCAAATGGTGCCCAGCTGGTCTTTGTGGCACAGATTGATTCTAAGACCATTTGGGCTGGGGGGGTCACAAGGAAGGGGCCAAGGAATTTTCAAATCAAGGGGTCCTGCATCCAGAACTATATAATGTGGACTGAAACTCTCCGGAATTGCGATTGGGTTCATAGTTAAACACTGAGCAGATCAAGTTTGATCTAGTCATAAAAACAGGATAATACAGGAGAACATCTGTGTTATGGCCCAGTTACCATTTTTGAATAATCAACACATTAAGAGAGTAAGAAGACAGCAGCAGCCTCAATCTGTCCCAGATGTTTCCCAACCTGAAGGTGGTGCAAAGCCGATCTCTGCCTGCTTGTTAACATCAGTGCCCCTCGGAATCCTTCTTCTCCAGCCACTTGCACGGCACTCAGACTCACATCTTACCTGCGTATAGTGATGGAATTTTTTGCTAAAATGATTCCCCTACTAAAAGTGCAGCTTCTGACAGTGGGGTTATGACGCTTGTATCCGATATGCCATCCTGTATGTCTGTATGCCACAAAGCCACATGTGACTGCGGCCACGAGCGGGAAGAATCAGATGAAATAGTACAGTCTGGTCTGCCAGGAAGCTGGAGGCAAGAAACGGAACTAACGCAAACTCATTCGTAAGCGGACACGAGTGGGCGGGCATGCAGAACAGCTCAGGTTTTGCCTAATGAGCACTAATTAATGGACATTTTAATTGGAAATCAGTTAGGCAGGTAGGGAGAAGTTTTTGGGAAATCACCAACAATCAAACAGAGAAACTGGTGTAGCAAGTTAATTTACATAAATGTTTTTTTTTCTGATGACAGCAAAGTTTTCTGGACCTGTTTCAGAAAATTTGGCACTAATGCATGTATGACAAATAAAATTATTATTATTTCATACGTTTAAATGAACGTGGCAACCCTACCTGCAAGATAATCATTTTAATAGCTGCCATTTTAATGTCATTTAAATAATAATAATTTTCTCAATTAGTGAAGACCTGGACTAAATTTCATTCCACACGTGAGCCCATATTTGATGAATGTTAGCAGGAGAGTCACTATGAACACACAAAGGTCTGGATGTGTAGAAATGGGGCTGCTTGGTTACGTAGCATCACTGTAAGGACATTTGTTTTCCAGTCCGGTCGTTGGGGATCCACAGTTGGTCCGTGTCTTTACTCCCTGCAAACTCTCGGCAGGGAGCAAAACATGGACTGTCTGTGGGTCCCCAGGGACTGGATTGGGAATCACTGTCTTAGTGAATGACTGCAGGACATAACTGGGCTTCTCCACTCGTTCACAGGCGGTGGAATCAGCCGGGATGGTTGTGTCCCACAGTTCCGGCACCTGTCTTTTCTAGGAGGATATGATTTTAATGAAAATGAATGAGAGCAGACTATTTAAACTTATTATTGTAAACGTATTTGTTGCTAAAAACATTCTATGTCAGTTTAAGCCTCCTAAAACACCCCTGGCAACACCCTAGAACCCTGTGTTTGGTGATACGCGAGACCATCCATCCATGTTCCATAAAGGACAGATGGACGAGATGCCTGTGCACCTCAGGGCAGACACACATTTTTCATCTTTTTTCACAATCACGTATCCCAAAGGGTAACGTCGTCCATCTTTTCATGCATGTGAGTCCAGGCTAACAACAATGCCATAATGAGGGGAGGCAGCTGGGAAATATCCCGCTGCCACCTGCTTTGACGCCACGTCGGGTGCAGAGCCATCACCATGTGTCCGTCGTTTATTACCGACCGGACCTTGCCGGCACAGATTGAATTAAAAAAAAAAAAAAACAAAACTAGCTCCATTCATCTTCTGTCCCTGTAAATTAGCGTCAAATTCCCCACGTAATCCCATTCGCTCCATTATTGTCACCACGGTAAGAACAGCGGCAGATAATGGAGACCTAGGAGGGGAGACGTCTCAGATGCAGTACGAATGTTAATGAAGGGGCGGGTCGCCGCTTGATCTCCGCCTTCCTTACATCTGCTGCCACGTAATGGCTCTTGTCCGCATGACAAGAAAAAGTGACACAGGACAGGGACACTGGCGTTTTTACCGGGTACCTGGGGTCTGTGATAGTTGTCTCTGCAAGGTCCGGGCTCTCAAACCTTTTGAAGACCACTCCCACTCACCTGGGGGCATCTTACCTTGTAACCACTTATGCGCCTGAGGGACAGTGTGCGTGTCTAACTAAAGCGAGATGTCACTGGCCGCCTGCCCCAGTGCATCGCCGTCACCAGTTCCTGGATTTAATGAGGTTACTGCGCAATCACCAGAGCAACCTGGGAACTTTGGTGGGAAAGAAGAACTACAACAATGAAGTAGGAAAACGCTCTAGAAACGGAGAACGTGGCAGCAACTGACCCTGAATAGAGACACTTGCTAAGATAAGAATGAAAAATGAAGTGGGGGAAATCTGGTGTAACTGTACAGATGTTTGCACATCTGTATACCTTTCCGGGGAAGACCTGACCCAAGCTCCTCGAAGCCAACACTGCTGCCTTTTACTGGTTTTCCGCAATTACTGTGGATCCATCCTGGATCAGCCATTTCTGAGCCTCGCTGTTGAGCAAATTCAATCCCAGTGCCCCAGTGCTATATACCAATGCTTCCCAATCTGGTCCCCGCGGACCTGCACACAGTCCACATTCTTGGCAGGGAACAAAAATGCAAAATGCCTTGAAGGGAGATAGGAGGGAGCAAAAACGTGGGCTGTCTGTGTGTCGCCATTCACAGCTTGGGAAACACTATATACCAGTCATCTACCCTAAAATACAAGGACTGGGATCACTGAGCCCCAATTTGCCTTATTTTACACAGTAAGAAGCATAAACTTTTGTATATGTATATGTATATGTATATGTCCATATCAAATTTTTGTCATAAACTATATGGTGTCATTTATTGATTCAATTTAATGACATTGCTTTTTTTAATATAGAGGTTATGTAAACAACTTTCTTCAAAAAAATCACCAGAAACTTCCCAGAAAACTAAGCTCTTAGGACCTGTAATAGCCGTTAAAGATAAATCAGTATCTGTAGGTTATGTCAAGCTGCGACTGCAGAGCTTTCCAGCAATTTTACAGAAGAGTGGATTGCAGTCTGGTGACTCTCCGGACTTCGTGATTTATAGAAGCCTTCAAGGCTGCTGTTTGCTGGAAAAGGACCCTTCTGTTGACACACCAGTAAACACAGGTATGCAGATAATCGCTAATAACTGACAGCATGACCTTCTTACGTCACATCCGTGTAATTATGCTCCTGACTAAGTTTGTTCGACATGTGATATTTCAACTTCATGATGGTGTGTTAGTCCTGCACATTTAGTAGTCACTTGATTTCGATCTGTTCCCAGGTTAACGATGTGCCGTATGATATCATACACTGATGCAGCATCTCAACAGACATGCTTCCCTCCATAGCAAGCATGAGTGCAAACATCTCACAGTATTTAACAGTGTATCATATGGGTTTTTTCTGTGTTTAATCAAGTTTTCGTAAGGGTATCATATCATATCATATTCGTATTGGACTTATGATATAATCAAATGGTTACAGGATGTAACCCCGACCTATGTCAAGAAGCATTGGTATTTGTCTTACATTTTTTTTGTATTACATACCAGTGTTGAGGTTGTGTGTTCAAATCCCGCTCCTGGTCTACACTTGTGTGTGACCCAGTGGGTTAGGACACTGTGTTTTCATCAGAAGGTTGCTGGTTCAAATCCTTGGATCAGCAGAGTAATTTCACCATTGGTGCCTTATTACCCCAGCAACTGTCTGGCCCTGCTAAAAGCATTTGCTAAGTACATGAAATGTTCTCCCACAGACTCCTTCGAGGCTCACTGGATTCCTCCTGGGGTCTCCTGCCTCTTAGTATCCGCTTTCTTGGGTTCGGCTCACCACAATGCTACTAGATAAATGGAGAGATCTGGAAAATTTGATGGATGAAAGGGCTGCAATGGATGAAAGGGCTGCAACATGTGGGCCTTGAATATATGTGGACAGTAAACAATACTATATATTTTTGTTCTTTCTGGCATATAAGCGTTCGCATGATATTTTAAGCTATTAAAACAAACACGGGAGCGATTAAGAGGATGCCGGCACGCCGCCTTGCTCTGGGTGCTCGCTCTTTCTCTCTGCCTCCATCGAAAGCAAATTGATTTCACACTTCACTAATAACCTGACCATGGCATGACAAGAACTCGAATTGTCTGCAGGTCATGCAAATTAATTACAGCAATTAGGTTACAGAGGAGGAGAAGGCGGGTAGGGGGGGGATGGGTGATGCGATTCAGGGGAAGGAGGGAAAAAGAGAGGAAGAGAGAAAAAGAGAGAGAGGGCAAACAAGTCCAGATGTCTTCTCCTAGAATCCTCTGCTAAACCTGGTGCTCTTTATTTGCTTAGTGAGACATGCTTTATCTGAAGACACTCACTAGGATCTTAAATGGGTGGCGGAGTGTGGCCCGGTGGGTTAGGATTCTTTGTCTGTGATCGGAAGGGCGCCAGTTCAAATACTGTGCCCAGCAGATTGATACCACCACAGGGCCCTACAGCAAGGCCCATAATCCCCATCTCCAGGGGCACTGCAGGCTGGCTGGTGCTTTGCTGTGTGATCAGTGAGTTAGGGATCTGTGTCTGTGATCAGAAGGGTGCTGGTTCGAAACCCATGCCCAGCAGATTGATGCCACCACAGGGCCCTACAGCAAGGCCCATAATCCCCATCTCCAGGGGCACTGCAGGCTGGCTGGTGCTTTGCTGTGTGATCAGTGAGTTAGGGATCTGTGTCTGTGATCAGAAGGGTGCTGGTTCGAAACCCATGCCCAGCAGATTGATGCCACCAAAGGGCCCTACAGTAAGGCCCATAATCCCTATCTCCAGGGTTACTGCAGGCTGGCTGGTGCTTTGCTGTGTGATCAGTGAGTTAGGAATCTGTGTCTGTGATCAGAAGGGTGCTGGTTCGAAACCCGTGCCCAGAAGATTGATGCCACTATAGGGCTCCACAGCAAGGCCCTTAATCCCCACCTCCAGTGGCACTGCAGGCTGGCTGATCCTGTGCTGGCGGCCATCAAGCTTGCTGTTGCCTATATGTGTGTCTCTTGGACAAGATAGGAAGGGTGAAAAGAGAATTTCCCTCAGGGATGATTAAAGTATCACTATTCATTTCTAAATCTTACGCATTGACATGGCCTAGAAACACATTATGAACAATTTGGGTGGTATTTAAAGGTACAACAGGAGATACCTGGAATCTCAGGCAACAAGCTTTTGTTCACGCATTTCTTTTTGCCATTACACCCAGGTTCGGCCATGATAAAGTTAAAAGACACTTGTCTTTTAGGGAAGACTGATGACATTTTTCTTGTCACACTAGCTGTGTAATTTAATTCAGCACAAGGAAACCATTCCTGCTTCAGTCTGTGACAGCAATGGGTTTTGCGACAGTAACTAGCAGTCCAGTGTTGCAGCAAAACCTAAAAATGAGCCCGCCTAATAGATATTATAAAAAATATATGCTTGTGTGCACATCCAATTACTGTAATATATGCAGTACACAAACTTAAGAAAAGCTGCATATTAAATCAGAAGTCAAGTTACATTTGATTCGGAGATTCGATTTCAGTTATTGCTTGTATATCAGGGCTTTGCACATATGTATGGTGATTTTTGCTGTTTTGGGGGGAAAACCAGAAAGATGCACTTTAATGGGTCTCATAGACGGCGCTCACCATCAGTGCTCTCAGTTCTCTCAGAACATGCAGTAGATTTTCAGAAATACTCCTTTAAAAATAAACACCCCCCCCCCCCATTCCAAACCACGCATACACCCACACGTGCATAAACACATGAAAGACCACTTGTACAAATCCTAGACCACACATTGCCTTTGTTCTGAGTACAAATCAAGCCTGAAATGTCTCAGAAGAAAAGACAAGGTACATGAATGTGTCGCCTTTGCTAGAATGATTATATCTGACTGAAACCTGCTCACCGATCGGTGCTGCCAGGTTTCACCACATGAATGTCATTCTAATTAGTAGGACCCTTCTAAGCAGTGTCTAATTATGTTAATAATTGAAGAAATAATAGCTAATAATAATGTTTATTCTGGAATTAAAGCAACGTGTTAGCAATGTTGATGTGACCCTGTATTTGAAAGCACATTGTGTGTGTTGATGAATTACTCAAGATTCTTAGCTGCGTTTTAGATGTGCAGCTGGTACTATTACCCAGGGTGACCGGTCATTTGAACACGGTTATTCAGCTGAGGGTGAAATAATTTTTGATGTTATGCAGAATTATCCCTAAATGTCCACATGCGGCGTTCTTAACCGCTCTTCTATCTCCTTAACTGTCTTTCCTACAGGCTTACCTGCCCCCCCCCACCCCCCCCCCAATATTGTAGCTTCACTTGCTATAGCCACATCTCTGGTTAGCAGTACAGGATGCAGTCAGTCATTCCATAAATTTACTGTCAAATATAGTTGGCCTTACTTCTATCTTCTCCCCAGCATTTGGGATCAAACAGAAAATTATAGCAGCATCTGCCGCTGTCGTGGGGGCCACCATCTCCTCGGATGTAGCAACATGGGAAGCCTTTTTTAAATGGCATTCCTCCCCCGTGCCTGGATTGACACCTGGATTAATTTAGGAATTAAACCAGATTGTTGAGCTGGGACCATCCAGGGAGGGTCTCATGCCCCATCAGGGGGGGGGGGGGCCTGTCTGCAAGACTGACCGCCATGGGGCCCTTTAAATATCACCGTCCCCCTATGACACTCAGACCAGAAAGGGAGGAACTGGACATTTGTAAATGGATCCGGCGTCGGCTTGACTCTGCTGCGTTCATTTAGGCTGTAAATATTCTTCAGTTGGTAGCTGGAGTTAGTCTTCCCCAGTTTGGGAAAGAAGCTTTCAAAGTGTTATTATTATAGTAACTTTACTCGACAGGGCACAGATATTTTATTTTTCAGTTATGACTGAAGTGCAAATCATAAACAAATTCTGAACAAATATAGTTGCAGCTGGAGGTAAAAGATGCATCATGATTCATTAATGATGAATAAACATGACATCAGTGTTTCACTTGTGTTATTCATGACTTCCTCCTTCAGTAATTCGTTCAGTAGTTCCTTCAGTAGTTCACAGTGGTTTACAGAATTAACAGATATAGTAACTGCTTGATAAAACATGCATGATTTATTAATGATGAATGTAGTATTAGATCACTATGTAACTAAGACTTAGTTTGTGGTTAATGAATACATAAGTAATAGTATAGTACTATATTATTTGTGCCCCATCAAGTAAGGTGTTACCAAAGTATCGAAGTTATTGCCTGAATGTGTGGCAGTTTGGGTATGAATATGTAGGACTATGACATGAAAAGAGAATAGTCCTTGTCTTAAAGGACATCTGACATCAGGTCATGTTGTCAGTGCTGTGCACAGCTTGGATGGGGGGCCGGGGGGGGTGTTTCTCTATGGAAATATTTAACTAGGGGTCAACGATCTCAGTTCACAGCTCAGCCTTCCTCAAGTGAAGTTATCGGTGAAGTTTAATTAAGAAAGATAAGGGGGAAAATGAAGTTCCAGTTTATAGTGAATAGTGAATAGTTTGGGGGGGGGGGGGAGTGCATTAGGCTTAATTAGCTTGTTCTGCAGCTGCAATGAGAAAGCTGTTTTCTTTCAGTGATTTTTACGCTCTGCTTCTTCGATTGCCCTGGCGGCAAGCATTCTGAGGCCCTGCCGGCATTCCGAGGCCCTGCCGGCATTCCGAGGCCCTGCCGG
>JABFEB020000043.1:6110627-6125796 GCA_019775895.2 Stomatorhinus ivindoensis
TGCCACGTCTTTGTGGTCCTTGCCGTTCCTACCTGAGGATGAAGGCCTTCACTCCACACACACACACACACACACACACACACGAAAGCCCTGTGCAGATCTGATAAATGTACTAGGATTAGAAGTTTCTGCTGGGTGTCCATGCATCCATTTATCGACAGCTTCTCCCAGAGAGGGTCACAGAAGCATTGTAAGGCCATGAGGTGGGGGCACACCCTGTCCAACAGGGGTGGGGGACCTGATCCTTGGGGATCCGTTGTGGGCTTTTGGGATGACCTCTCAGTCAGCCAATAGTAAAGCGACAGTTCTCAACTCCAGCTCTACGGACCCACTGTTATTGGCCACTTGAGAGGTCAGCCCTGAAACCCACCCCCACTACACATAATGCTAGTTCATCACAGGACACACACATTCACCATGGGGGGAGACATTTCAACCCCCAACCTTGGAGATATAAGGCAACAGCACTACCCACCAAGTCACCACACAACTACCAATGCAGTAACCAAGGTGTAATAATACAGGACTAAATTAACTAATCATCATTTAAATTAAGGGTATTTAAATAAAAATGAAAAATGTTACTAGTTCATTATTGAAAAAATCATGAATTTGTTCAATTTATAATGTTTATTGTCACCATATGTTTCCTTTCAATGGGCCACAAGCTGAAAAGACATCAGATATTTCCTGAAAAGCAGCCAAAGGATCAACGCAATTAACATTTCCCTCACTTAATGTTTCCGGCACCCACAACCGCATGATATTTCCACAGAATAGATGGCTGAAAATGAGTCCCATTTCTTTCTCTTTCAAAGCACGTAAGAAAAGAGTGATTAATCAGTGGGCACTCAAGAAAGTGAGGCGGATCACAGTGTGCAGGGTGTAAATTCAGAGGTGACGGACGCCCCCGGAACAAGCTCTCTGGACCAGCTCTCGATGGTGCACACCGGCACCGAGTCCACGTGGATCATGAGAAGCTCAGGAGTCTGGGGAAGGCGGCCGCATCAGAATGGCGTCCGCACGTGGGCAAGAGTCAGCGAGTGAGTTATTCGAGTGTCGGCCAGTGGCCGACGTGACAGAGCTGGTGATGAATGTTACGTCGCGTCACGCTTTAATGGAATTCCCTGTTCCTCCGCAGCCTGACAATAAAGCGGATGGCCTCGCAAAGAAATTGATGTCTGACAATCATACTCTCCTTCTTCCACACTTTTTATATGCCTGGCCTCTTATTACAGTCATTATTAAGGTTTTGATGTCTTAAAGCTATAGCGTATTATTTTAACTATACTGCAGATTTTATGTTGAATTTTCAGCTTCTTCCCATGGTTCAAAAACTTGAGGTTAGCAGAAATGATGTTTCTGACTTAACCATTTTTATATGTGTGTGTGTGTGTGGGGGTGTGGGGGGGGGGGTGTGCTCTACTATGGACTGGCATCCTATTCAGGGTGGCTATTTGCCCTTTTCCCTGTGTATTCTGGGATACGTGGCAGGTTTGCCATCACTCCGTACTGGATGAACAGATATGGAAGATGGATGGAAAAGCATTCCCTTTATTGCTGAACTTTTTGTTTTATTTTGTTTCTTTTCTTTTTTTTTTTTTTTTTTAACAAGAAAATCTATTTTTGACATTTATTTTTCAGCCCATTGATGTTTGTAAGGCCCAGAAAATCCTTAAATGGCATGTCCATACCTGAGAATTATTATTAAAGTATCCAGGATTTCCCCTAGCCGCTGACGGGAACGGTGTTGATTTTGGCACCCACGTTGAAATCTCCAGGCGCAGTTAAGGTGGACCGCTGCGTTTGTGAAAGCGGCCACCTCATGTGCCCCAGCCCATTGTTTGACAGCTGCATTTAAATGGCTAATTTTGGATCTCTTCCTTAAGTGAGTACTGCTACTCCCCAAGCACCCGGTCTTCCTTAATTAGCTTGGCAGCTCTAACAGAGCCGCTCCTCCATTCTGGGTGGTTGGGGGCAGCGGGCAGTGGTGACCTAATTCTAATGGACAGCGGGAATCCCCTAATGAGGGAGAGACCCAGGTTGTGAGACGGTATCCGTGCGGCACTGGCTGCTTGATCCCCAGCTTCGTTTCAAAGACCCCGGAAACTTCCGGTCCTCTGTGCTCTTTATCATTGACCTGCTGTGTCGTTTCAGCCTGAAAGGCAAAGCTGACAGGCACCTGGAACTGCACGAGGGCTTCACACGTCCCAAGGTAGTCGTTGTTATCTTCCTGCATTGCTTCTTAACTTCCTGGGGGTGTGTGAAGACAAGGGAATGCGACCGATAGCTAACCTTGCAAAATCACAAAATAATGTAGCGACATTTCCACATAGAAGCAAGTTTTTTTTCCTTATAAATCTTAAAAAATATCACCTCTTAAACCTGAAGTTAGAACTGGGAACGTGGGAGAAGTTGCAGAAATGTATTTGGACCAAGGTGCCGATTTTGGTTTCCATTCCGCGCCAGGCTGCAGAAGACGTTCTGTCTCCCAAACGAGATTGTTGTCACTGATCACCATTATTTCAATTGCTGGTGTTTCTTCTGAATATGTTTTTGTGGTGCAGTAATTTCATCTCCACAACCATCCAGAGCCGTTTCTAAGTGCTGTGGGGGGGTTTGTACTCAGTGCTGAGATATATCAGCATTTTACTATCTGGCAATCTATTGATTAAGACTTACCGCAGTAAATGGAATTTTTAGCGGACTTCTCAGACATTGGGAGACTACAGTACCCATCGGTTATTCAAGCCATCAACCTGTCCGTCATGCCGCTGACGTCCCCTCCCGCTCTGTCCACACGCACCTCCTCACTCCACTAAGAGCAAAAGGCCGGCTGCAGCGTCCCGGGCTCACGTTCGGCCACGATTGTCCATTAGGTCTTCATCAAGTCTCTTCTTAAATAATGAAAAAGTAATTAGATGTCTGACGGAAAATTGACTGAAACATGAAAACCAAAGTGACTTTCTGGGATTATCTTTGATCCAGGCAGGACTGTGAGATGCTCTCTCTGCCAGTCTCTGTGGTGGAAGGAAAGTAGCCTGATTAAATTGTCTCTTAGTGCATGAGAGGTCTGATTTAACAGCACCAAAGTGATCTATACTAAAGTGATCCACTTGTATAAGAGAGACTGGAAAAAACAGAACTGCTTGTTAGACAATGTGTAAAGCATGCCATCAAAGTTAGTTTACCCTAACCCTCCATGTTTTGTTATGCAGATTTGTTTTTTTCAAGCCTAACGTGTCCATATAATGGGGGGAGGTTTTCTATTATCTTCAGAATAAACAATACCACCGGTATCAGAAGAGGTCCGGCAATTTTAATTAGTTCTTCTGCCATAAACACCTTAAGTGAAGTAATTATTTTTAAACCCAATTAAACGGAGAGAGTCTGACTAGCAATCTGGGATTCCTAGCAGCCGACGTAGGATGAAGAAATGCGGAGGAGAAAGACTCTGGTGCAATTTGGACGTGGCGCGGTGGAAAATGCGGGTCACCGGAGTCACCTGCAGCAGCACCGGCGTGTGACAGTGGCGGTTTTTAAGGACCCTCGTCCGTAATTGCTGCCATATGCAGATGGCACAAATTATTTCTTTAGGAGGTGCGTAGAGCGCGGTGGCCCGTGGCGGCCATGTTTGTCCAAAGGCCGAGGCATTGTGTGCTTCATCACTTGCGGCGGAATGCCATCGGGTCTGGGAAGAGCATGCTGGCTTTGACCCGAGCTCAGCTGAAGTGGGATTGAGATCTTGGCTCTGGAAGTGACTGGAATTCATTGGAAAATCCTTGAAATTGCCCAGAATTTGTGTGCAAGCTGTGCCGAATATTTTAAAAAGCAGAATTTAGCATCCAAAGGATCTTTGGAATCAACAATGTCGTGTGACTGCTGCAGTCAATCAGAGCTGACCAGTCAGACGATTGGGTCTGGTTTCATCACAGCTAATCTGAGTGCTGGGTTTACACTCTCAAGGCTGGGTGAATCTGGTGGGTAAATGGGGTGGATTACGATAATCAAACCATGGAAGGTCCAAAGTATGATCATACAGAACTGCTGGTATTTTTAACATATATATTTCCAGAGAGGCCTATCTCACTGTTATCTAATCATAAAAAAATGTTTGTGGCTGACCTTAGAAGAGGGAATATGTGATTGCATTAAGACTCACACCTGTCGCTGTGTCCTTCTTTGTCATAAGCATCTGGAATAAATGCTGTGATCAGAAAATGACATAACTGGTACCTTATGGACCAAATGCGGCTGGATTAAGCTTTATTTATCTGTTCTTTGAGGGATTGTTGACTCACTTTTCAGATGTTGACACAGAGATGGGAGGTCTTGGTCATCTTCCATGTGTTGAATGGGCTTTTTTGGGACTTTGAAGATTGTCAGACACATACGGAGGGAGCTCGAGACTAGGGGTGGGGATGACAAAACGAGAGGAGGGGCGGCTAGTGACTCACACCCCCAGGGCTCCTCATACCCTGTTTGGCCAGCAGAGGGAAGCATATCTATTTGTATGTGCTGATTAAAACATTAAAAGGGAGGGAAGCTGTGTTTGTGTGTGTTTGTGTGTGCATGCACGTGTCTGTGCGTGTGTGTGCATGCACGTGTCTGTGTGTGTGTGTGTGCATGCACGTGTCTGTGTGTGTGTGTTTGTGTGTGCATGCACGTGCCTGTGTATGTGTGTTTGTGTGTGCGTGCACGTGTCTGTGTGTGTGTGTTTGTGTGTGCGTGCACGTGTCTGTGTGTGTATGTGCATGCACATGTCTGTGTGTGTGTTTGTGTGTGCATGCACGTGTCTGTGTGTGTGTGTTTGTGTGTGCATGCACGTGCCTGTGTGTGTGATTGTGTGTGCATGCACGTGCCTGTGTGTGTGTTTGTTTGTGTCTATGTGTGCGTGTGTGTATTTGTGTCTGTGTCTGCGTGTGTGTGTCGGTGTCTGTATGCGCTCACATGTTTTTATTTAGCTTGGAGGGAGAAGCCCCGGAATATCTCCCGCACAATGGAGCATAAACTTTCTGTGCGGAATCTCTGATCTGCGGACAGCTCTCCCAGGCGTGGTGAGGTGGGCCCATGCCTTTGTACTTCTGCCTGCCTGGTTTCCATGATGATAATAGGCATAACTACATTTGCGTTGCAGTACAAAAGCCCTGTGAATTAGCGGAGACCCAGGGTGGGCACTGGATGGCGCCGACGTGCGGAACGTGCTGATGACAGTCGGCATCATCCTCCTTGTTCCTCTGCCGGTACAATGCCAATTAATTTGGCTTTCTCGTCCCCTTCTAGTGTCAGCAGAACCCTACGCGATCATGGACAAGAAGGAAGCTCCCTGTTTCCCCGCACACAGAACCTAGCTGAATTTGCCTGTCAGCTATATGGGAATCCGTGAATTTACAACCTTTAAATTTGTGTCCCATCTATTGCATAAATGAAACAATAAAAAAATAGAATTCCATTAATCTATCTATACACCAACAGCAAGGTGAATTCTGACAGATATTTTGATCCAAATTCAATATTTTTACCACAGGCTTGGTATTTAGAAACATGGCCTGCATTGTTTCTTTTTTTTTTTCTTTTCTCAGTACTTGGTCTGGAACCCACCGGCAAAATCCCTCTGCCAACTCCAGGATGTGAACCAACGACCTTCTGATCAAAGACACAGCATCCTAACCCATTGAGTAACACTCAGGAAAGGACTTGGTGTTTTGCAGATAAGTATTATCTATTTCTTTTGTATTAGCATGCCCACTTTTTAAGGGAAATTTTGCGAGATTTGATCATTGAAATCCTAGGTGTTAGTCGTCCTCTCAGGATTACACTGAGGTTCCCGGCAGTCAGCTGCAGTCAAATAAAAGAAAAACTCAGTATGGCACCAGTGAGCCGTTTCTGAGTGGTCTCCAGGAGTAACCTGACCTTCCCAGAGCCGCGCGACCGCCGCTCACAGGCCGAGAGCCCCAGGTACCTTGGCGAGTAGCACTTCAAAAACCCATTACAGGAAGGTTGTTACCCTTCCAGTCATCGTTGTGCTCAAAGCCCATTTTCATGGGGTTGAAGTGTTTACTGGCTGCCAGTGAGACACCGTCTTCCAAGCAGCTGTCCCAAAAAACGCACCCAGTGGAATGTCTTTGTTTTTACAGTTGAGAGAAGCAGTAGTGCCCCCTACAGACGGAGAGATAAAAATATGTGGCTCCTGCTGTCAGTGTCACTGACACATCAGACCCTGCCCCCATGTGATGGCCCCAGAAGTGAGTCGTCCCCCCCTTGGTGACGAGTAGGACCTCACCTGCTGTGGGATGACGAGATGCTACCCATTGCCGTGTCGAAACCTTTCGCTTTTATTTAACGCCTCCCGCATTGCGAGGAGTGGACAAGTTGCATCTGGTCCTCCCTGGGCACGTTTCATCCTGTCTGTGTGCGGGACTTTAATCAATCCGAATGACCGAGGAAATGTGAATTAGTTCCCAGGAAGCGTTTTAAACTGTTTTAAGTCTCGTAATTCTGGAAATAAAAGGATAAAGGGATCAGATTTGAAAATGGATCCAAAAGCGCTTCAGGATTAATGATTCATTTCTCAGGTTCCCGCCTCCCTAGACTGAACCCCTGCCCTTTTCTGGAACGATCCAGCTGCATTAGACTGTATCGCCCACCATGGTAAAATTTAAAGACCTGTCTGTTATGCCTTCAGGACCCCGTCATTTGCGCATGCGACGCGGGGAGCGGAGCGCATTCTGGCCGCTTCTAGAATGTTCTCCAGGCATTCACGGTGTCCCGGACAGATGGCAAGGATGTGCGGGCCAGCCGTTGAGTCGCAGTCAGATCGATGACACAGCCATGTCCCGTGTGTCTCCCTCAGGGGGGGTGGTCTGCTATGGCAGATCGCAAACGAGGAGTCTGGGGGTAAATTGCGCAGTAATGGCAGCGGCCCCTGTTTGCGCTCCACTTAACTTCTGCCATCTGGGGGTAGATAGTGATGTAACGCTCGTAGAGTGTTTTACTACACTATTTGCACTTTCTGGTTAGATGCTAAACTTCATCTCGTCGTACATGCATAATGAAATCTAATTTAATCTAATCTAACAGTAGTAGAGCTGAATTTTCTAGAAGGCCGACTGCGGGTACAGGGATTCTGACGTGGAGCCCCAGAACACAGTCCCAAATACTTTCGGTAAAACGTCCATCTTCCTCCTTATCAGGTTCAGGTTGAGGTGATCTGGAGTGTGTCTCCTGCTGAGCGCGTGGCAAAAGATTCAGTCCATGGTGCTCACACCTCAGAGGCAAGTTGCCGGGCATCTACAATCTGCCTCACACATCAAGGGCCTTTGGGAAAGTGTGGGGCGATCCACTGGGTTGCCCCGCTAAGACATCCGGATGTGCAAATGAAGGTAAAGTGTGATGGTGTGAGAGAAGTCACCTTCACTAAATAGTTCCTGGGCATGTCTCCTCATTAAAGGGCTTTCCGGCACTGATGTCCTCTGCCCCAAGTGTCTGGGTTTGTCATGATGACTGAGGATGATCTCAAGCTTCTGCAAGGCAGTGAAAAGGATTCTAGGAGCATAGCTACACTTTTGGCTATTTCACTACTGCTGACATTTAAGATCACATTAAAAATATCTACTCTATAGATAAAGTATATACCAACCTAAGATGTATAGTGTGCAATCAGTATGTAATGAGCTATCAGGACCAGACAATGGAAACTAGGTGTGGAAAAAGGAAGAATGTGAATAGAAATATATATCACTGATTAGTGAAGATGGATTAACCTCCTGAGTCCCAGGCTTTTGTGTGATGTGTATGTTTCATTTCCTTTAGCTATGTGGGATTAGCAGGACCTCATAATCATAAACACCAAACATTATTTTTTTGAACAATTAATAGTTTTAAACAAAAAATTATCTCGTTATATGAGGACGTAGGGTCTGAGGAAGTTAATGGTCTGACAGAACACTACATCTCAATATTATAGACCACAACACTAAATAAATAAGTGCAACTTCCGGTATATAATGAAAATAATGGGGTACTGAATTTTTATAGTGTTTCCCTCATATTGAGTGTTTTACATTGTTTATGAGTTTTAACCCAACTCCAACAATCTGTATAATAGGATGCATTTTGACCCAGAATGCAAGCTTTTTGGGTAATGAGTTAAGGAGATATTTCAGCCGATGACTGCTACGGGGATCCCTGCCAGATTTTTTCCCCATTTTTTTCCATTCATTCATTATAATTTTTTTTTAGATACGAGATTTAAAAGAGGTGTCAGACCATTAGTTTGACTTTCCAAAGATGGAAAAAAAGTAAACGATTCGCAACTTCAAATGAAAAAACGCAGAATACTCCACAGGAAAGTGGCGATTGGCGGTGACGGAGACACCCGCTCGTTCATCGAAGTCGTTAGGGAGCGGACTTCCGGTATCATGTCGGATCACGTCATTCCCAGCCTCAGCGGGCCTCATTATTTGTGCTCATGTTTCACTTTTTTCTGGGTGAAGAAGGAGTTCTACATAAACAAAAGGCTCAAAAAAAAAAAGCACAGAAAAAGCCCTGCAGCGTATTTTCACAGACAAGCTGTTGGTTAACGTGATCACATGAGGAGAGAAAGACGGAGGTCCCTGGGGTCCTGTAAGCCCAAGGGGCACGAAATCGCACCCCCCCCCCCCACTACCCCTTAGTAGTACATTACGTATCATAAGTCACGGGGGAGGGTGTCATGGTGCTCCGTTTATATCACAATTTATACATCATTAAATATTTGCAGAGTAGTCATTACTGCCGTCTTATCGTCCATCATTATAACAGTTGCGCTGTACCTCTCTTAATGCCCCATGCTGGTTCTTGATTACGTCGTTTTAAATAGCTGATATTCAGTTGTTGCCATTATTCTGATCTTTTTTTTTTCTTTCACGGGGTGTTAAATTGCCTGTTGTACTTATTGTTCCTGTTAACTTGTCGCTGGCTGCATGTTTCTTTCCCTCTCTGTTTCGCTTGTGTTTCTGTAGAGCATTTATCTGAAATCTACTTTCAAATAAAATGCAGCTAGGGTTTCCGAAACAAACGTAGGCGCAATTGTATTGTTCCCTGGGTTGTTTTCTTGTAATATATGTGCGACGTGGATAAACATGGACGCACACAAGCACATGCGTGTGAATGCTGCGTAAATCAGCTCACAGCTTCATTTTCAGTTGTCTTCATTAGGTAATTACGCCCTACGACTGCACAGTATGCAAAAACAACATGTAACACCCTGTCGCACATTCAGCCTGTTCCTTGTTCCCACACATGCAGTTTTACTTAATGTGACGCCCCTGATTTATGATGACACAGAACCACGCAAAAATTCACTCTCACAGAATACTTGAGTTTTGTTATTCCGTAGTAACACATAGGATCGGTTTGGGTTCACCGAATGATTCCTCTCTGACAGGGGCTACAGAAAACCCTACTAATTACGATATAAGTATGATATGTTCCCCACCTCCATCTTAGCTATGAATTTACACTTAAACATTCTGGAAATACTACCGTGATTACCTTGTAAACAGGACCAACTTTTTAGGAATGCTGAGCATCGGGTACGAGTAATATTATCAGCAGTGATACAGCTCCAACAGACGGAAGCATTTTTTTCCCTATACAGCCACGCAAAATGCATTTCTGCAGGGGTTCTCTCTATTGTGGTTATCCTGTTTTTTTTCTATCACGTAAGAGGTAAGAAGCTTGACACAAAAAAGCCACCATCGTATTCCCTGTTCTCTATCTGTATCTAATTATCAAAAAACGGCACGACCGTTATGAATTTCATGTGGATTAGATGTGTCCGTTATGGAAATACTGTGGATGGGAAACTTTGGTGTTGTTTAATGCCAAAATTACATTAAATGACTACAGATCATTGGTGCAACGTGCATGTTTTTATATTAAGCTAATTCTGCCATTAGCCAAACTATTGAGATACAAGATGATTGAACACAGCCCTTATGAAGTCATAGCTTGCCAACCTTCCTCTCTTCTCCCTGTTGTTGTTGTTTGGGTATATAAATATCCCACACAGTCTACCAAGTGAAGATACACTTAATCTGTTGTTGTTGTTTTTTGTGTATATAAATATCCCACACAGTCTACCAAGTGAAGATACACTTAATCTGTTGTTGTTCTTTGGGTATATAAATATCCCACACAGTCTACCAAGTGAAGATACACTTAATCTGTTGTTGTTGTTTGGGTATATAAATATCCGACACAGTCTACCAAGTGAAGATACACTTAATCTGTTGTTGTTGTTTGGGTATATAAATATCCCACACAGTCTACCAAGTAAAGATACACTTAATCTGTTGTTGTTGATGAATCATGTATAGCTGTTAGCATAGCAATTTAGGCCTTGGAAACCACAAGACTGCCACTTTCAGGTTCAAGAGGTTCAAGAAGACTTCATGTCTCGTAAGGTGCCCTACTGTTGTACCAAGAGATTGTGGCAAGATTTTCAACAAAAATTAAAACCAGAATAAAAGGATCAAAATAAATGGATCTGCTAAATAGAGTCAGGGGTGACATTTTGGTCGAAAATATGTATTTCCATATCCTGGTTGGGTTTGGCAGTTGGCACAGGGCCCGATCTTATTCCGTGCTGTTAGAGTGTGTGCTTCTCTTTGTCTGACGCTCATTGTCTACATGAGTTAGCACAGCATGTATCCCATTCAGAAAACACACTGAATACCCACGTGGTAATTTACATTGAATTGCGTGTGTCATAATTTAACCCGCATTCATCCCGCATTTTGGGTGCACGGTAGATAGATCGATTGTTCACGTAATTCCTCCTGTTCATAAAATTCTCTCAGCTTTTCTTGTGGTGATTTCGTGTTTTTTTTTCAGTAAATGCTCATGAAATAGCCTTGATTAAGTTAATTTCACTGACTGATACTGCATTTAAGATTTTTCTCTGTATCTTCAGCATAGAACATACCTTCTCTGTTCACCTGGGGGAATGCACTCGCCATTTTATGTATCTGCCTCTGCACTCTCCAGCTCTCCTGGTGTCTCTCCCCTGACTTAGCCTTGTGGCTTTGAAATGAGATTCTGCGTTTTATGAAAAGAGAAAAAGAAGAAGAAGAAGCAGGTTTACTGTTGCCAGAGGTGCTGTGTACTTTCATAGGTGGTCCGATAACCTAGGTAAGTCCACTGCATGGCGCGCCCTGACTAATTGCTTGAGGAATCCAGTCATGGAACATACAGAGTTTTGCTCCCAAGCCTGTGAATATTCCGCTGGGAAGCTTTACAGAGATTGCACCGGAATAGGCGGGTCCCAAAGGTGATTCCCCACAATGGATTTGCCCAGATACAACGTCACAGGTGATATGTGGAGGAATTACCATCAGAGGGCAGAGTGAAACTTAAACTTATGCGCTAAGATTTATGGGACAAGTAGTTTTTTTGACCCCAATCTGGTCACAGGTGAGGGCTCCGTGAACGAAGGTATCCACTGCATTTAAACCAGACATTTCCAAGACAAAGGAGTGAATTGGAATCTTTCCCGCATTTGCATGGAAGAGATGTATCCGCAAAGTGTCGGCTTAGAATTCTTACGTGGCGACATTCTTTGATGGCGTGTTTGAAGAAAGTGCTTTCACAACTTGCAGCCGGTTTCCCGTTTGCCAGGCGGAATCGAAAAGATCAAAAACCGTGGCTTGGAATTTTCTTCTTGCGTTCTCTTATCTTTAAATTACACAAAAAGAATATCTATCTATGCTTCACCAATAAAATGCTTAAACTTCCTCAGAATAAAGAACAGCATTTAATATAAAAAGAATAAAGATTTATAGCTAAACAGTCACTACTCTTTCATATTCCATTTTCGATGTCCTGTTTAATGTCTCTGGATTGATCGACAAAGCAATTTGGGCCTATAGAAGTCTTTAACCTTAACCTAGAGTAAACAAACAAAGGTAATCAGAAGGCTATTATCAACCAGACCCTCTGTATTAAGCGTTAAATATAAAGCATTTGAAACAAAGTCACGGTTTGTTATACAGACATATTACTTTGGTAGGATCTCCTCTTTGCGGAAAACTCCACTCTGACCGCAGAACTCATTCAAACAGCCTCATGCCCATGGATGATCAAACTCAACTTAAATCAGGGCCCGCTAGGACCCACAGGGTCATTCGGGATGAAGGAGCGGAGGCAAGGCGCTCTGAGTTTACACGTCCAGGCCGTGCGACGGTGACAGCGCTTTGAATTTTTAAAAATCACAGTTGCTGATGGGAAGAGCAAATAGGAAGACAGGGAAGGTTAACGACGGAGCCTGACCCGCTCGGATCTTACGTGACGACTCTAACAACTTCGCTCAGACTAGCTAGGGGCTACTGGTTGCTAGGGGCTGCGGGAGATTGTCTTGGTTGACGTGAAAATGGTGCAGACCTCCCTTGCATTGCCCTCTTATGGAATGTGTCATGCTAATTCACAGTTATTGCTAACGTTCCTTAGCTTAATAAAAAGTTTTGCTCTCATTTGTTAGCACTTGAGGGTAACATTTCAGACCGCCGATATGGTCTTTAAGACCTTGTGAAATGGTGACATTTATTAACAATTAATGCTAACGTTCCCTAGCATAATGAAAGGTTCTGTCTGTCAAGGCTTAACACTAGCCTTTCTGTCTGGCAATGTGGTCTTTCCGCAATCGTCATGTCTATTAATGCTGAATTTTAACATTCGTTAGCATAATACAAGGTTCTTCACATGCTTGGTAGTGGTTTGCAGTAACTCTGGATGCATAAGATGCTGCTTATGGTTCGGAGGATGCAGATCTGCCCAGCGACGTGCTTTACTAGGTTTTTCCTCTTGAAGGAGATGTACCTGAGGCACGACTTAATCTTGCAGTAATTTCAAGACGCTGCCTATCCACTGCACATACAGCACGAAAAACACTCTTCTCATAACAAACATCAAAATATTCAATGATGATGTCACACTGTTAGGATTTTAGTCATAATGAACCAAGTATGCTTGTTCCATTCATGTATGTCTCAGTGCAAATGTGCATTTTTTATTAATCATTCCAAAATTATTTTTATGATATTCTGTTTTATCAGAATGTTCTGATATATCCATAAAGGACTTTTTTTCATTTTTTACTGACCTAGAGCAGCAGTAAATGATATAAAATGCACTATAATTGGACAGTGGGCACATTTTAAGTGCCAGAGCTTTAATATGCAGAGGAGGCCACTGGCTTTTTGTGAGAACAGAAGAAGGGCATCGCTATAGAAACAGCCGCTGCCTATATACACTGTATATGAATGTATATGTGCACACAAACAGCCCTGAATAGATCCATTTTGCATTGAATTAGGTCTTAAACAAGCTCATCTGTCAAGTGCTCTTTAAGTCCAGCTGTGCAGGCGACAAAATGGTTTTGAAAGACAGGGCAGACCTAGACAACTACAGGATTATGTGCGCATAAAATAAGAGGCTTGTAACACAAAGCGTAAACCTAGCAGCCTGCAGATGGTTAGATAAATAATCCAAGGTTGCCTGACATTTAAACAGAAACGCCATAATTCAGGCGGACTACGCAGTATATATTTGTGTGGTGTCATCCATATTCTTTACAAGCAATTTCTTTTTGATTAAACATGTTAACGTCATTTTACTAACAGTCATGCTAGAATATTAAATGCAGTTAATTAGAAATGTAAGTATCAGGTAGTGGTGTCTGCATAAGTGTCGTGGGCAGTGCTGAAAGCAGATTCTTCATTTCTGTTGGCTTTCAGAGGGCTCTATAATGCCGTTAGTTTTGTAATGTAGCTGCTAAGTGTTACTTCGAGTCAGTGTCGGGCAGGCAAACAATGGCAGGAGTCATGGTGATGGGCAAGGAAGCGGGTTTAGTCCAGGGAACGGGGGGAGAGAACGGCACAGGGGTAACGAGGCACTCAAACGATTAACACAGATGACGGATCTGGGGAAGACTAACACAGATGCTGACTAAATACAAGCAGGAAAGGCAGGAACGAATCGACAACAGGTGGCCACGATCAGGAACAGACACGAGGTAGTGAGGGGGGCGTGGCACACACGAGGCTCGGACGGGCAGATCATGACACTAAGGGTGAGGGACAGGGCTCATGTTCTGATGGCCTCCTTGAGTGAGATAAGTGGAGAAATTCCTCAGGGACAGGGGATCCAAACTCAGAGTAAACAGGACACCAAAACAAAACTAGAGTGATTTCCTAGGTAGAGGAGGTGGGACCAAGCAACTAGAGGAGAAGGGACCAAGACATCTTATTGGTTGGTCCTACCGCCTCTACAACCTGATTGGTTCTCTCTCTCTGAACTTATTTTTCACTCTACCCTCAAGAGCATTCTTGTGTAAGTAAAATTCCCACAAGCAGATCGGTCACAAGGGTATGGTGGTAACAGGGTAGCAGACCCCGCCCTCACAAGTATACCCTTTTGCAGAGTACGATGTCCCAAAGGGGTTGTTATATAACTTTAAGGATTAAAGTTTTGATTTTTATTTAGTTTAAAAGGGCACGCAAAAGAACAAAAGGGAAAAAACTATTCAGATCTTTTGCCAGATTAAACTGATGCCTTTGGGCTAAATTTAACGACTGAACCACATTGCAGGTTTTTGATAGGATGCAATTTGTTTGGAAATTATAGGTCGAGTAGCTGTGAGGTGTGAGGAACCTGCACCTTATCAGTCCTGTTAAGTTTGTTTCGAAGCACAATGCCAGAGATTCAAAAGAGGTCTCATCGAATGTTTTATTAATCACAAGCAATACAGCAAACAACAACTTGGTAAATGAATGAACTTCGTTTAATTAGATCGAACAAAACTGATTACATTATCTGGTTGGTGAGAAGACCTCACTTACCATGGAAAGGAAAAACATCAAATCACCATTGTATGAGTAAGATCCATACTCAAGCAACAATGGTGAGGTAATGAAATGAATGGGGATTGTGTCAGTCATTGTGCAATGATAGCCTTGCACCTATAGGTGTTCATTCTAGTCACATTCTGACTCAGGAACATAGATTGATACTTATGAGGTGAGTGACACCACCATGATTTGGAAGTTTGGACGATGTTTTCTATGTTATGCCATGAACTATTTATGTGTGCAAATCTCTTTCAATTCTCCCGTGGGGGGGGGGGGGGGGG
>JABFEB020000043.1:6131695-6158132 GCA_019775895.2 Stomatorhinus ivindoensis
ATATATTCCATACATTATGTAATTGTGCATAGTGAGCAAATTTGAATAAATACAACAATAATATAATCCAACTTCATAAGAAAGACACTTCATAGAGATATTGGCTAGTACTCCTTTAAACAATGTGATGTCTCATATTATTATCAATATTTTGTGCTGTCAAGTTGGCGATCATATACAGACAGCAATACTCCTGGAAGTTCTGTCTTCTGTCCGGCTCTTCCCAAAGGCATTTTCATTGCAGCGATGACGGAGACTGCCGCGGTGACTGAGTGTAAAATGCATTAACGACATACTAATGCATGAGCCCCAAGTGTCCGCGCACCCGGAATACGGAAAGAAGCGCGCGGCGCAGTGCCCTGTCGCAGATGGTCGCCTCCTGGAGAAGCACGTCCATGGGTGAACTTGTCAGGGGGGGAAGTCCGTGGCTAGGGAGCGGGCTTAGCCTTCCTCCGTGTCATCAATTAATGCATGAGGGCTGCTTCTCTCAGCATATAAAATGGGACTCTATATTTTCCCCCCTGCTGTCGGGCAAAAACCTCATGCAGCCCATTGACAACCTGGAGACGCCGCACTACACTGATAGCTGAAGTGTATTCCCTGGCATTGAATTTTATGCTCCACTTGCACCAGACTATTGTGAATTCTGTTGTGTTCTCGCTACAATGCCTCATTCTTGATATCTCTGATAGAGGTATATCTGTGTGCAGCCAAGCTTTCATTTTTATTAACATCCATTCTGTGTTCAGTATGCATTCATCAGGAAAACACCAGTAGGCTACTAGTCAATGGATCTTTTAAGCAATAATGCCGTGCGATGATATACGAAAGTTCATTTTACTTTTCAGGGTCGTGTTAATTTAAATTTCTGTATCCAGAACTATGTAAAACTTACTATGTAAGCAGAGATATTCCTAGTCTAGGCCCTGTCTTTTAAGGGATATGTTGCTGAGTGCAATTAATGCTTTTGTAATAGACGGTTTTTCCCCCGTTAACTAACATGGTCACTAACAGAATATTCAAAGACAGTGTAATGCTTAAGTGAGTAGGGTGGACCAGTAAGCTTCTATGATAGTCTCCAAGGCCTCAGTTGCTAATTTCAAAACAGCTGCATTGAAAGAAGAGTGAATATCTATAGGGAGAACGCCGTTTCAAATTAAGTCAGGGTCTCTTAAGACTAAATTAACTTCGCTCGGCGTGTGCATTTGCATAAGAATCTAAGGAATACCGCGCACTTCTGTCAAGTCTAATAATAACACAATGCTTTTCTCTCTCCCTCTTATAATAAAGGTGCTTGATAATACTGACTTTTTATGTGCAACTCTGAAAGCATTTTGTTGCCCTGCAATTAAACTGGTTAGGCATGCCGCATTTAACTTTACAAGAAAAGGCATGAATGCAGCTGTGTGTTTATAGTATGTTTGTTACCCCATATTAATAAAACTACATATTAAAATGCCAACTCTTTATTCACTAAAACCAAACAGAGCAAATCATTCTACCAGCGGTCATTTAGCGCAAATAAGAAACGCGTTTTGCACCTGTATCACCAGCAAGCCGGTTCAGCAATAAAAAAAAAACGTGGACTCGGTCCTTTAAGCGGCTTTGATTTATCGCCCCGCTGCTTCGGATTCAGCCCACAGAGCCGGTCTTCCTGCACAAACAGCACGTCTGTCATCCGGAGCCAGCCATCTGTCAACGTGACGGGCGGAGAGCAGGACTGAGGGTATGGCGTGCGGGGCTGTCAGAGGCGGGCGGCGGGGATACAGTGTCCACGGTGCGGCGGTGACACACTACTCAGCATCCCGACAAGAAAATAATCCCTTGGCATCCTCGTGACTAAAGTGGCATCGCACAAATAGAGGGGAACTTCAAATTAGTGCGACAATGCCCTTTCAGGGAAGTTTAATAAGTTTGATGGAAACAAGTTGGTGTGACGTTACAATTAGATTGTACTTAAATGTTCACGTGTACAGTATTGCCTTGTGAAAGCCTCCGGTCACCCTGCGGCTATGACAAAACAAGTCCAATGGAAACGGACATGTATAGCGTCTCTGTGCAAATGGTCGCTCGCCTTAGCGTGTGTTTCATGATGGTGCCTGGGGGTTAAGGTTAGGCTTTTCATAGTTTATTGAGCAATTAACTCTGGCCGCAGGAAAGTCTAGCAGAATGAACTGCCAATATCTGACTTTACAGTTTTTCAGAAAATCCGTGAGACTTTTTGTAACCATTATCAATATTTGACAGCCATTACAAAATTCATATTGTGCAATAATAAATAGCCAAAGGAACAAAATGGCAATGAACGATGATTAAAACTTAACAAATAAAGTGCATTTTAATGGCATTCGTTTTTTCACCCTTGCCACTGTCACAATATGTCATTATGTTCCCTTTCTGCATTTTGGCAACAAAGAAGATCAAACTAAAAGCAAAAAATGAGAAAGTGACACGCATCTGCGTATTTGATAAAAAAGGGTTTTTTTGGATCTGTGAACACGTCTTTAAATGATCTGTGAACACTTGTTTCCGAATGTTTTTGATCTAAAAAAGGCATTTGTCGTTTTTTTCAGGTTCGTAGTTTCATGTAAAATGCCAAACGGTAAAAAAAAATGTGCATTAAAATAAAAATATCAACAACCTGGTAAATCTTAGCCCAGGATTCACTTCATAACCGCAGTTTTCTTAAAGGACTACATTCCTGTCAAATTCAGCTAATTTTTTTGGGGGGTAACCACAACCACCTCTAGATCAGCATGGAAACAGGAACAACTGGTGCAAACCATTACAATAAATAAAGAAAGACCCAGGACCTATTTTATATCAGCAGACTGACTGCCGCTGTTGATCATTGCTGGGAATATCCACCCAGAGATCCCAGTGCAAAGGAAATTCACAGCAATAGATGTTTTTAAGGAGACAGCATCACACACAGAGACCACAACATACTGTACATACAGACCACATCATACTGTACATACAGACCACATCATACTGTACATACAGACCACATCATACTGTACATACAGACCACATCACAGTGCAGGCGTACAGTATATGACAATGGGACAGGAAGACCACTACCGATTCACTAACACCTGATACCCTTTACCCACAGGAAAGTCTGGCAGAATGAACTGTCAGTATCTGACTTTACAGTTTTTCAGAAAATCCGAGAGACTTTTTGTAACCATTATCAGTATTTGACAGCCATAGCAAAATTCATATTGTGCAATAACAAATAGCCAAAGGAACAAAATGGCAATGAACGATGATTAAAACTTCACAAATAAAGTGCATTTTAATGGCATTCGTTTTTTCACCCTTCCCACTGTCACAATATGTCATTATGTTCCCTTTTCTGCATTTTGGCAACAAAGAAGATCAAACTAAAAGCAAAAAATGAGAAAGTCAAAGGCTGCATTACTATAATCTACTTTTTATATTTCATTGTCATATTTAAGGCAACTATTATTGAGGAATAATTATCATATTGAAAATTGTTGAAATGTTCAGCTTCACTGGATTGATTTATCAGGATAAAGTAACACTATTATTGCATTGGAGTAAAATTCTCATTGTAACTAGAAATTGTAGCAGTTACAATTATTAGTGGCCCTTTTAAAAATGTTAAATAAAACAAGTTATTTATGTATGCATTTTAAACAAATTGTGCTGATTTGTATGTAACAGGCTCTTAGAGGGGCTTAGAGTGGAGGCTGTATTGTCGCAGTACAATTAAACCACAGCATGGTTGTGAGTCATCACTTGAAGAGGTTAAATGACTTATGCTACTCTGTATTTGCACCCCACCCGCATTCCCCAGCACACACCCTTCATTCACAATAGACAGTCTTTCATGGCCATGGAAGGTCTAGTTGTAAGACTACCATTTAGCATTTACGAAGCACTCGAATAACTGCAGTGGTGTATTGTATGACATATTTTAAACAGTTACCCAGTACAGGGTCATGGAAGGTAGGGACTGGAGCATATCTGAGGCAGTGTAGAACACGGGGCAGGAGGACAGCCTGGACACATGTGCGATGGACAATTTAGAAATGCAGAAATTATGCAGAAACTATGTATTTGGGCTCAGGAGGAATCACACACACAGAGCACTGAGAGGAATTCAATCCCACAACCATGGAGGTGTAAGAGGCAACAGCGCTATCTGCCTTGTCACTCAAGCTGCCCTGCTTATATCTGAGCAGCAGTTAGTTAAGAAATGGGGCCTTGGGGATGACGTTTTGCTGGTGGCATTTTAAGGACAATACAGCCGCATAATTCTAAAGAAATATAGTTCATGCTCATTTGTTTTTAGATTTTCATTTTGGAAATTGTTTTAGTACTTATTGTAGACAGCTGTTATATGATTTTTATTTTTTAAAGTCTTATGTCGAGCTACGGTTCTGTCTAAGAATTAAGACAATGCACGAAGGTTTTTCGGCTATAGTCGTCCAATGTGGACCGGGGGCTTTCCGTCATCGCTCGGCTCTGTTCGTCTATTTCCGTGCAGGCCTCCGGCTGCCATTTTGTTGTCTGACTTGTTGGCTGAGGCGCGGTGCTGTAGTTAGCAGGAACCCAGCGTAGATACGTTCTCCGGCAATGGACGGGTACGTATCGAGGTCTGTGTCGTCGGAGACAGTGGCGTCTCATTCGGTTTATTCCTTTACGTCTCCGTTACGCGCTCACAATACAGCCAGTCGGGTCGCGAACTTGGGTTACTTTTAAAAGTGAAACCGCAATCTGGAGGGACACAGCTTGCTTAGCCATTTAGCATGTTAGCATGCGAGCTAGCTGGCCAAACTGAACGGGACTTCTCCTGGAAATCATTCTGGTGGGAGGCTTTTTCGCTGGGGAAACGCTGGAATGACAGGTGCTGAGCACATGGTCGTGTAACTTTAATGATAGAAAACAGTACAACTGCGGGTCTGAGGTTCCCGTCTGTTAGCTAATGGGTTAGCGGTTGTGTCTGCGATGCGAGCAGCCGGCGGAGAGCCCGACAGGAGGCGCGGCGGTCCGTCTCGCATGCTTTGTTATGGATTAGCCTGGGTTTCTTTGTTTACTATTGGGGAATAAATCCCCATTTTAACATTTATTTTCGATTTTCCTTTTCCTCTCCCATGTAACACCCCATATCTATTTAAGCAATAAGCCACGTTTCGAGGGTGTTACCCTAACCCCGCTTTCGCTTTTCCCCGTCCGGTTGCTGCCGAGCCTCGCCTGTCAGCCCGCCCGCCGAGCATCACTTTCCCCGTCGGTGAGGGGCTCCGTCCGTAAGCGGCCGTTTCGTGGGCGGACGGCCCACCCCGACATGACACACTGCTGCGCTCGAGTGCTCTGTGCCGTTAGTGTGCATGCAAATACGGCTGTCATTTGAATAGTTACGTCGTTCACACACATGCATATATGCACACGCATATGTCGCAGAACCGCTGTATCATTTAATTTACGGTATGAATAGTTAATATTTAAAACGTGAACGTGTATAACGTGCTTCCCCGCCCCCAACCAGGCCGTTACAGGCGGGCCTTCGGGCTTGATGGATCCTTAAGCCATCGGGCGTGTACTGTCCAGTGATGCACGTAGGCAGCTCGACATCGGCTTTCTTAAAATCTACGTTTTGAAAAGTGTTATGCTTGGGTTTCAAACTCCTGTGTGTTTCCGCCGTTGCTCGGCTCTGTTCGTCTAACGCGATCGGAATCTCATATTTGATCACGCGCAAGTTTGACATAACAGGCGGTTTCTGGTCAGTCCCACGTGACGGCGCTGATTTTTTTTCGTCATATTTGGCATACAGACTTAGTCAAAGTAACGTGTTTGTCTGTTACAAAGACTAAATGTATTTGTTTTTCCCCTGTTACAGCATTGTCAGTGATGTTGCTGTTGGAGTGAAGGTAAGATTTGTTCCTCGGTTGTATCACACGTAGCGATTGAAGTAGTAATTATGGATGGATTTAGTCGTTAATGTAGATGCATTATTACTGTTCACTTACTACCAAATGCCAGACTGAATGTCTATTGATGCTTTTAAGCAGTCCTGCTTTTTTGCGTGTTGCAAACATCTTAACATCCCGGGTGGTCTAATACAACCTGATGGATACAACAGATGTTATTTTAAAGCTCAGTCTCACCTGTCGAGTTTACTTCTTAAGAAAAGGTATCTCTAATGCTTAATGCAGAATGTGATATGACAGAAATGTTTGGAGTCGTGTGAGATATGGAAATCAAAAATGGCATACCTCATAACCTTTAATTCTGCCGGTTTAGGGAGTACAAGAGAATCTGTCTATTTAAAGACTCAGTCCTACTTAGTTGTTCTGTTATGCAACGTCGTTTACTGTTGGCCTAACGTTTGTATATTATCCTTGGTGCTGTCACCTGGTTTATGAATTTGTAGTTGCTCACAAATGACATTCATAACCCCAGTCCACATCAGCACCGAGTTTTCATTCTTCCGGTATTTCTGAAAACCGAACTGCCCCGTGGCCCCGTTGACATCCTCATCACCGGCTACAGCAGCAGTGGCTCATTTTCTCTGTGTTTTATAAGAAGTCTGTTTTAGGGGGTTGTAATGGGTGTCTGGAACGCACTTGGAAGTCATTAAAGCTGAAGCGGGCTGCAGATATCCCCCTTCATTTTGTATTCGAGGGCTGTAGCCTTAAGGCAATCGTGTTTTGATTTATCACAGATGTCAAAATGGGGGGGTGATAAAGAACAATTTAGTGGAATTCATTCTCAGACAAAACTGAGGTGTCCAATTAGAAAGCGGAGATTGCGGCGGCCTTGTGCGGACCCGTCCGTCCATCTATCAGTCACTTTTAGCATTGCCCTCAGTGGGTCGGCAGCCGCATGGTGTCTGGGGAGGAGGGAGGGGGGCTTCCGATAAAATTGGCCTGGCTGGTAATTTGACGCATCGGGCATGCGAGATTAAAACAACGTGGCCTGTGTTTTATGTGCCTGTCTCCTCTGTTTTTATGGACAGTTTTATTTCACTCCGTCCAATAGGATGCTGCGTCATGAGAGGGCATGCCTTAGTCTTCTGTGTCATTCCCTCCCACCCCAATCGAACTTTTCTTTTTGTATCCTCATTTTCAGAGAGGCTCAGACGAGCTGCTGTCAGGCAGCCACTACACCAGTCCGAGCACTGGTATGAGTGGGATTGTAACTGGTAAGGAAGGACCATGTTTTTCCTCGATTGGTATATTTGATATTGATGTCTGTACATTAGTGTAATTTAATTGTGTATATGTGCAAATCCATGCAAAGGTCCCTTTAATGTTACATCCATAATATAAAAGGCTATGTTATTTCTAACATGCAAAGTAATATATGAATTTTGAGGATTTGTCCATATTCAGCCCAAGAGGTTACATGAAAAGATATGCAGATTGGCTTCTTGATACTAAGCTTGTCCTTGTTCTGAGGCATTTTGCTTGTCAATATTAGTCTAAATGTCATATCCATATTGGTGGAATTTCCCATATGTGGTGATATGACCAGAAAATGGGTGAGTTCAGCTGGAATGATGTTTCAGCAAATATAAAGCAGTGTTATATGAGGGTGTGTACTTCAGGCCAGCTGATTTGGGCGGAAGTTTGGAACCATGAGTTTGTGAAGAAATATGGGTCACTCTCAAATGGGGTGCCAGGCAAACAATCGAATAGCATTGTGTAAAATCTCACGATGTCCACACACGTGCCGGTGCACACTCGTGCAGCACGGCCCAACACAACCAGTGATCCTCCAGAAATCTAAACCCCCGTGCGCTCGTGTCAACAGATCACGCGGGTGTTAGTGAACATGCCAAGGTTTGTTCTTGACAGCTTGTATGATTTGCCGAGTAGTGCTGTTTTTAAAGCAGATTCCACTGCAAAAGTGCTAGTTTCAGTCACATTTCTGCTGAATGCATCGTGTGCCTGGTTTTTGGCTGCAGAGAACCTTCTTCATATAAAAGCGTTTGTGTGTATATAAAACCCATCCCTCCATCCTTTGGACTGTGGGGGAGAAATCAGAGTGCCCGGTGAAAAACCCACGATGACATGGGGAGAACATGCAATCTCCACACACATGTAACCCAGGTGGAGACTTGAACCCAGGTCCCAGAGGTGTGAGGCAACAGTGCAAACCACTGCACCACCGTGTCGCCCTTGTAGATAAAATAGAAAGCATAAATGTAGTTGCACACGCATGTAGCAGTTTGTCCTACTACCAACTAAATTTCAGGAAGATTTAAGTGATAGATGGCCATCAAACATGAAAGGTTTTGTGTGCATTTTGATAAATTGGTCTGAATAGAAGTGCACTTTAAATTTTCAGCGTTCATCACAACCCGGAATGACACAAATACAATCGTTTGTACCAATTATTAGTCTGTAACTTGAGGGACTGTAAGCCAGCCTCTTTGCTCCCAGTCAGTGTTATGTGGTTCTGTTTATAGTGAGAAAACACTCAGCTTATTCCTTCCACAATTGCAGTACATGCACATACACAATAATCCAGTACCAGGGAAAGCCCTTCTCTGGCCTAGCATAGAATCTGTGCCGTTTACCCAAACTCCACACCAGTACGCAAAGAATAAGCCCCAATTCCTTTGTCTACTTATGTCATAAATGAGCTGAGTTGGATGTTAGCTCCACCTTGGTCAAGCTTGCATCAGTTTTGCTTGCTGAGGAGACTGGTGCATTCTGGGATGCACTATAGTTCTCTCTTTACTCTGGAAACAGACAGACTTTTTCTTACACTTTATCATGCAACTTTTTATCGTTATTCACTGTTGCTCCATGACATGTTTTCCTGGGCCTAAATTTTATGCATGATCGTGAAGATACAACCACAGTTGGTTCGGTTCAGTTTGGAAGGGTTGACATGAAAACAGTCAATGACTGTTCTGGCCTGACACCGAGCTTTCTAATGGGGTTCTGCGGATTTGTCAGGTAGAGCAGTGAGCTGGTGTCATTGTCCCACAGCCGTATCTGTTATAAAGAGGCCCCTTTGCTTGGGCTAAGCCTGTGCGAATCAAGTACTCTGTTTGGCATGTTGTACTAACGGCTTTGCACCTCTCCTGTACTCACCACTGCAGCTAATGGAAATGATAGCAAGAAACTGAGAGTGGAAGACAGAATGGACGCCACCCCTTCCCGTGTCCTCCACATAAGGAAGCTGCCCAATGAAGTTTCCGAGACGGAGGTCATCGCCTTGGGCTTACCTTTTGGGAAGGTCACCAATATCCTGATGCTTAAGGGAAAGAATCAGGTACGTCGGTCTGCTGCTAGATGTATCTTTATCCTCTATTCTGGATGTCATTCTGGGCTCTGTATTTGGCCCGGTAGTAATAAAGATGATCTGTATGTCCACCCGGGGAGAGTCACAGCTATATGCTGAATTTTTTTGCCAAGCAGGCATTCCTGGAGCTGGGGACAGAGGAAGCCGCCATAACCATGGTGAACTATTACACGGCCGTGACACCTCATGTCCGTAATGTCCCCGTCTTCATCCAATACTCCAATCACAAAGAGCTGAAGACCGATAATGCCCTCAACCAGGTGAGAGGACCAGTCCGAGCTTGAAGGCAGTGTCATCAGAGGCCGGCATAAGCCGTAGCTATGTTCTCTGAGGAGCTAGTCATGCTCAGTTCTGTCGTTTTCTTCCTCCCTCTTCATTCCGTATTTCGAAGCGTGCACAAGCGGTCCTCCAGGCTGTTACAGCTGTCCAGGCAGGAGGCACCCAAACGTCGGGAACAACAGCCAGTGAGAGTGCATTGACGCCGGCGCCTAGCCCCGTGCTGCGGATAATCATCGACAATATGTTCTATCCTGTCACCCTGGACGTCCTTCAACAGGTATGGCACAGGTGGTCATGCGGCGTCGCTATAAATCACAGTGTTCGTCTGCTGGTATGTGTGGCCAGGATGCCAGACAGGGCTGAGGACTGCAAGGCAGTGCTAGGCCTGGGTGCTTAGTTCATGCTTTATCGAATTTCATGGAGTCGCAACCAAATGGTGTTAGGGATAAAGGATAGCAGATAGTGCCAGTGTGGGAAGCAGTACATAGGCAGCAACAGTTGAGGGCGCTATCTGGTCTTGATGGACCCACCCAAAATCTCCACGGTTTAGTCAATGATGGGGAAAAAACAAGCCATTCAGGTACAGCTTATCTAAAGGTAACTGCAAACTGAAGTGCTACATGCGCAATTTTGTTTTTGTGCATTTAATGAGGAAAGTGCTGACAGCATCAGTCCCTCGTTTGTATAGATCTTTTCCAAGTTTGGAACGGTCATGAAGATCATCACGTTCACCAAGAACAATCAGTTTCAAGCCCTGCTGCAGTTCAGCGACCCTGTGAATGCTCAGCAAGCAAAGCTGGTGAGCCACCTTAGTGATCCACTCTGAATTCTGCAGCATGTGTAAGAAGCAGGTTTTAAAAATGCCATGAACCCAAACAGAGAGCCATGCCCGCTTTAACTTTCGCCCTGTTTTCCAGTCCTTGGATGGCCAGAACATCTACAATGCCTGTTGCACGCTGCGCATTGACTTCTCTAAGCTGGTCAACCTTAATGTGAAGTACAACAACGACAAGAGCCGGGACTACACCAGGCCGGAGCTGCCTGCTGGAGACGGACAGCCCTCCGTCGATCCCACTGCGGCAGCCGGCTTCAGCAAGGATACCTCCTCCCTGCTTGGTGAGGGACAATTGGATGCAAGTGTCTCGAGACGAGAGTTGCCTAAACCAGTGTTTCCCAACCTGCTCCTTGGGGACCCCGAGACAGTCCATATTTTCTTGTGGGAGGGGAGCACAAGTGTAGACCGTCTGGGGGGTCCCCGAGGACTGGGTTCAGACACCCTGTGCCTAAATGTCTTTTGTGTGAAGTATGAAGAAGAAATGAAGATACGTTAGAGCAGATGTCTATGCGCTGCTTCTCAGTCATTGGGTGAGTTACACCTGTGTAGGACTTATTGATTGTCGACTGAGAGCTGACCGCCCCCCTCCCCTCTAGGAACTCCATCTGGAATGGTGACTCCCTACACCAGTGGCGGGGCGTTCCCATCCACCCTCAGCTTTGCACAGGGCGGAGGTATTTATCTTCCATCTTTAATTTCACCTCTTTGTTGTAATATGTGCTCAGTGTTAGAAGTCTGAGGTGACATCTTGCAGAGGAACCTGGCAATTTACTAACTGATGAAGCCTGGTTGGGTTAGATGTAAAACTGGCCATTAAGGGTTGGGATTCAGGGCTTCTGGCCCTCAATCGTTGGCGAGATCATTGTCGTAATGAGTTTTTTGAACAGTTTGATTTTATGAATATTAAACAGTGATGAAAGTGCATTACTGTAGCAGCTGTGTGTTTCTGTAAAGGGAGTTCAGCCGTGTAGTAGAGCTGTAGATGCGGTGTGGCTTTCCCAGCACCCCCTACTCCCGTCTGATTGGCCCCTTCTGTCCCCAGGGGCTCTGAGTCCGCTGAGCGCCGCGGCGGCAGCAGCGGCTGCAGCCGGGAGGGTGGCGCTGTCCGGTCACACGGGTAGTAGCGGTGTGCTGCTAGTCAGCAACCTCAACGAGGAGGTCAGTACGCCTGTCACCCTGAAACCCCACCCCCCCCTCCCCACAGGCAAACACAGCCCAGTCACATGATCACCACACTCCATTCTTAATTTAAGCTAGGTCCTGTACTGTTTCTTGCTCCCTGTCGCATATTAATACAGATTAGCATATTCGTATTGGTGGCCTGGAATATTCTAATTATTTTTTTGAAAGAATCATTGACTTGCAGCGTTAATGTCTCACCCCCTAGTGTGCCACGGTGGCGAGGCCCTCTATGCTCTTTGTGTGCCCGCTCTCTAATCACACACGCTAAACACATTAACATTCATGAGCACTGCTCTGCAGAATGCCTCAGCTACCATTTAGTCAGCATTGGCTCAGCCAACTCTTCCCGACTCACTGATGCATTCTAATTTCCCATAACATTGTTGTTACCCAGCCATACAGGGATGATAGGAAACAATGCTGATTTATTTCCCTACCCCTCCACCCCCCCCCTCCCCCCCACACTCATTTTGATTTCATATAACGTTCTCATTAAGCTCCAGACTTGTGCTCGTATTTCTCACGTCCGTTTCCTTGCTAAAACTATGTTCATGCATGGTTCTCAGAGGGGACCCCCTCCCTTTTGCTCTGTTTTCTTTACAGATTTGACCACTTCGTCTCATCTCTTTCTTTGCTGTCATGTAAACTGACACTTGTTAATTCTTGCTCTTTCTCTCTCTGTGCTGTTTTCTTCCCCCCTCCTCTCAATGCCGTGAACATTTATGAAGTGTGGGACATATGCCTCTCTCTCTCTCTCTCTCTCTCTCTCTCTCTCTCTCCGTCTCTGTCTCTCTCTCTCCCTCCCCCCTCCCTGATACCCCCCGGAGTGGATATTACGAGTTGCATTTCCTATCATGATTTCCCAAACGCCCCCAGTTTGTGGATTTAAAACATGATGTGCTATTTATACCATGACTTCGCAAGGTGGTTTTCATGTCCAAACCCGCATGTCTGACATGCACTGTGCTTGCCAGTCTCGACAGTGTGGCTTGCATCCCATAGTCCGCTGTGCCTGACTTACTAAATCTTAAACTGTGTATTCTGTTGCATGGCCTCCTCCCTTTCATTGTTATGCTGTGATTTTATTCTTTAATGTCAATGTACTCTGCCTAAGTTTCACTTGGGTGGCTACATTTTTGCAGTTAATTTCTTGTGTGTTTTTAAACGAAAAGAGCGAAACAAAAGCCATTTTCTGACCAAACTCCTGCATTTCCTATGTACTGACCTGTTTTATTTTTTGTTCCCCCCCACTTTTTTTTTCTTCTGCATCGCTGTTCCCCCCCCTCCCTCCTTTTTTGTCATTCCTGTCCCCTCCCTGTTTGCCTGTCTTTTTGTTTTTTTTTTCCCGTCCCCCTTTTTTTTTACCCACCCCCTCGCCCTGACCCCCTTCCTTTCCCCGTTCATGCTTTGTGCTTGAACAAAATGTTCCTTGGACCGACTTGCCCCAATTAACTGCCTTGAACCATGATCCATGACCACCTCACCATTCTACGGGAAACCACTCTTCGTTATGGATGATCTGTTCATCTTCGCTCTTCCTCGACTCTTCTCTCTTCCTGTCTTACGCTGCTTGCTCTTCTCTCCTTCTAAAGATGGTTACGCCCCAAAGTCTGTTTACCCTCTTCGGTATGTTATCATTAGCACTCTACCTTTTTATCGTTTTTATCTATATGCGCACACATACACGCACACGTTTTACGTTAATGTTAATATTAGTGGTTGGCCTTGGTACGGTCTCTCTGTTTTATTTTTTTTTTCTCTTTTGAAATCTCCATCTCCTTCTCCATTGATGATTTATGTTAATGCATGGTTATTATTTTGCATGTAGTGCTTAATTTACCTTTCTCATGAAGGCTGTTTCCGGAGGGTTTATCGCAATAGATTCCGTCTCTAAGCTACTGTTCGGCTCTATTTGATTGGATGAATGTTCTTTCTTTTTCACTTTCACGTTGAGCGTCAAATTCTGAAGTACTAACTGTTTTCAATCAATTCTCTCTTTGTGTTCCCCATCTCCCTGGCCATCTCGCTGGGGGAAAAAGGAGTTTACGGCGATGCTCAGCGTGTGAAGATACTATACAATAAAAAAGACAGCGCGCTTATACAAATGGCCGACGCCAATCAAGCACAGCTTGGTGAGATTGTCGTAGCAAAGCACTTAATCCCTATTAGATTAGCCTCGTTGCTAATACTGGCTGTCATGCTGCCATTGGAATCTTGTTTCCGTCTGCCTTGTGCACTTATGATACAGTATCTTTGATACTTGTGGCAGGGGAAAAAAAATTTTTTTCTTTTCAGCCATGAGTCATCTGAATGGACAGAAGATGTACGGAAAGATAATCCGGGTGACTCTGTCGAAACATCAGACGGTGCAGCTGCCCAGGGAAGGTCTGGATGACCAGGGGCTCACAAAGGACTTCACTAATTCCCCTCTGCATCGATTCAAGAAGCCCGGCTCGAAAAACTTCCAGAACATCTTTCCGCCGTCTGCCACTCTCCACCTTTCCAACATCCCGTGAGTAGCGGGCAGAATGGGCCTCCGCTGTTTGCTAATTGTGTGCTCTCTTCTGCTTTAGTTCATCATAGGCTTGCTTATAACGTGGCCTTTGTGAGAAGCTGTTGCCATGGATTTTCACAGCTTTCATGAATCCTATTGGTGAAAAGTCACCCAATAGGCGGCGTGCTAGTAGAAACGCATGTGTTGCTGTCAACATGAGATCAACTTATGAAAGAGTCCTTGATTAGACATTAACTTTTATAGCCCTTGCAAATCTCCACTGAGCCATACGTAGTTACATTTTAAAGCTTGAGTAAATAGCAAAGGTTAACTATATAACATTATATACTTGGAGATGAATTTGAAAATTTGAGATTAAACAGAATTACTTTGCTAATTAAACCAGTGTTTACCTTTGTGCATTTTTCACTGGTATCTGTTTAATGACATTAAGAATCTTTACTTTTCCCTAGGAGTTTATTTAATTACTTTTAGAACAGTTGCATAATGATGCTGGAGTATGCATTTATGTATGTTTTTTTTTTCTTCAAATTTGTAGACAAAATGTAACTGAAGATGACCTCCGACTGCTATTCTCGAATTCCGGTGGCACTGTGAAAGCATTTAAGTTTTTCCAGTAAGTGTCTCTCAAACAGCTTTTATTTTCAATTCTCTAACTCATGGAAGTGAATCGTGACTGGCTTTGACCACTGTCGTTGCCCAGAGACCACAGAATGGCGCTGCTGCAGATGTCAACGGTGGAAGAAGCAATCCAGGCCCTGATCGACCTCCACAATTACAACATGGGTGACAACCATCACTTGAGGGTCTCCTTCTCGAAGTCGACTATCTGAAGCAGATGAGAGTGGCTCCTCTTAATGCTTTTGAGTGGTTTTACCTGTTGACAGTTTCTCCATACTGGGGACCACCATTTTGGCGTTCTTTGTTTTTTTTTTTTCCCTTTTTTTCTTTTGTTTGTTCAGTCATTCCTTAATATGACGGATTCTGAAAAAATAATTTGGAGAGATACTGCTCTGCTTTGGAGATACTGTCCTCATTTGTCTTAGGCAAGCCATTAACTCTTTCTATTTCTTCAAAAGAAGGATGGAAATCTTTTTATTAGTGAGTTGAAAAGACACGTGCCTTACTTATACAGTACCAACACTTCAGTTTTTGCATTTAAGTAGGTTATATCTGTTTAGGCACATTGTTTCTGATGGTCTGTGGGGTGGATTTGTTTAAATGTCTCCTGTCTCCCTCTGTCTGTATTTTGACATGCTTCCCCTTAAGTGTAGACCATTAACTCCTAGAATTTAATTTCTTTTTGTGAATTTTTTCCTTTTTGTTTTAGCAAAGTTCTTATGAGGAGTAAGGACCCACATAGCACCAAGACTGAATGGTTTTGTGAGGAAATAGTGAGTTTAACGTCATTTATTTTCCAGTCAGCCAAAGGTAAAGCTTTAACCTCCATCGAGATTGAGTAACAAAGTAATCTCTTCTGGTTTACACGGTGTTTTTCACTGGCAGTGGATACAGTACAGTCGTTGCCGATTTTGACTTGATGTTACTTTTAGATGTTCTTCAACCTTACTTGTGGATCCGTGTTCGATTTGCCATTTTCCATTTGTGTTTGAGGACTGAGAAATGGCTGTAAAATTCTGAGCATGTGCTGGAGAAGCCACCTAGTTTTTCATGGAGAAGTGTGTGTTAATGAGTTAACAGAGGTGAGGTAAGCAGTACAGTAAAACCACAGTGAGGGCTGGCATGACCCGGCCCCCTACCTGGCCAGGACGACCTGTTGGGACCAAAGTTTCTGTGCCTTTAGTCTTATTTTACATTTCATTGCAATTTTTTTTAAACTTTTAAAGTTTTGTATGTTAAAAAAAATTGAAAAATCAAAAACTTTTCTTACAGTCATCTCATAGCACCTAAAACTTAATTCTTCAGATGGGTACTCTATTGCTGTACACCTACTTTTTTTTTCTCCAAGAACGACTACCCCCACCCCTTCAATAAGAGAGTGATGAGTGGTTTTTGTTTGAGGGTGGGCCGGGAGAGGGGGTATGCAAATTTTCCACATTGGCTGAATTTTAACACCTTCAGAAATGTAACATTGAGAATAGTTTGGAAGTGGCACAATTAAAAGTTCCTTTTTTAACAAGTTGGAAGGTTTGATGGTTTTCTGTGTGTTGCTCGCCCTGCGTGTACTCTGCCCTGCCTCTGTAGCATGCCCAATAAACACTTCTGTAGCTCTATATTCACCTCTTCTGTTTCTGTGATGCTTCTCTCTCTTTGCCTCTCTGTCTGTCTCTCCCTTGCTCTCTCCTTCACTTATCTTTCCCCCACTTTGCTTCACTTTGATGTTGCGTTTTCAGGTTCGGAAAGAAAAGGCGACGGCACCTCGGAGCCCTAATCAAGGCCCAAAACGTTGAGTCAAACGAATCAAACCCTTTTTTAGGAGCCAGTGTAAATAATTATCCACCCTGCCGTGTCCCTTTTTGCTCCTTATAGACCCCTCTGTGATTTTTAGCTTTGACTTTTCCCTCTAGTTGTGTGTGCTAATCATGTTTACCTGCTGCAAATCCATCTTTCACCTCCGTCTCTCCGCTGTAGATGCCTGTCTACTTAATGCCATTTCTCTCTAAATTTTGAAGCAATGAACTTCACAGGTTGAAGTCTAAGATTTAACAGTACTACGGAACAGATGTGTGGGAGCTGTTCAGTACTTCATAATGTATGACGTAAAGGTCACCATAAAGAATGTGCGATGAAGGGTTGGAAATACAAGGAGCATTTTCGAATCGTGGGTTTGGATCATTCCCAAAGAACTCATTCCATTTGTCATTTTCTCTTACCTCACTTTTGACTGATGATGTATTTGAATGACCATCTGTTACAGATATTATTTCTTGGCACTATCTAGTAACTTGTACACTCAAGATTTTAATCTCTTTTAATCTTTTTAAGTGTATCATATGATCCATCTGGATTGGGAAGAAAAATGTGCAATGATCACTTAATTACATCAGTCACTACTGAATTTATTCAGCCTTAGAGTGAATTATGGATACGTCTTAGTAGACTTGCGTGGTAAATGGGTTATGTTCATAAATGCATTTATTTATGAATGAACTGGTTTGATCATTGCATACTTAATAGGTAAATATCCATTCTAAATACAATCTTGTGTATACAAAAATGCAACCATTTTTAGCGTAACATACAAGTTATGTTTTGTCTAGAGAGAATTCCATGATACAGGGTAACATGTTGAGTACGGCAGTTTATTTGTAAAAGCTGTGGTTCTTGGATTTCTATCCTTTTGACTAAAAAAGACAATGTAAAATAGGCAATGGGCCTACTAACTCCTTTGAATTCATTAAGATTTAGAAATGGATGGGTAAAAAGGTATTATTGCTTCAGTGTTGTTCAACAGTGTTTTTCAAAATTAATTAACATCAATTGGGATTGATGGTAGTATTTTATGGTCCTAGCTTCTTCCAGGATGTGAATCATGCTTGTTTACTGAATCAGCATATGTAAATGTTTGTACCCATTCAGAGAATGTGCATGAATTATGGTCATAAAGGGCCTTTTAGTTGGCATTCTGATACCTCAATTTGTAGAGTGCGAGGCTTTCCATCTTGGGCTTTGTGGGTTACATGGCGATGGCGCTCTTTGATGTGGGTGTCAAGGCTGTATGATAGAAGGCTAATTTATAATTTGCCTAATGAACGGCTCCTGACGCACATCAGAGAAGGTGGGCAAGGCTGCCGTCTGTGCGAATGTGGGCATGACGTGTGAGCAGAGGAGAGGACGAAAAACAAGCTGACTAAGACACAATCCAGGCCCCGGAGTCATCAAAAACACTGACGCTTCTCAAAATTGTAGCCCAACTGAATATATTCTTGTGTGTGTGTGTGGAGTGGATCGTGTTTCCGGAGTTTTTAATGTGCCTTTTTAAAGTGTATTATTAAAACCACCGTTTGGTACAAGCCTCTATTCTGATGGACCTGAGGTGTAACTGGAGTTGGGAAGGAAAAATAAAACACATCGTCTACGCTACAGAATGGTTTGCTCACTGCGAGTTTTTTTTTTTCTTGCTGTAGGCAACTGCACTCTGATTTGACAGGGTGATGTATTAACTGGACTGCTTCCATAAATATGAAGAACTTTTGGCGCTTTTTTTTTGTAAAACTGCATATATAAATGTTTCTAGTCCAAAACATTTTTTTTGTTTAAAAACATTCATTAAAATTAGTTTTGCTCAGCATATGCAGCAGGTGGACTCTTGCAATTTACAAAATTACATCAATCACATTCCAATCTCATGGTATTATGCTTCTCTCCTATGCACAAGAATGTGTTTAATTATTACAAATGAATATCTGATGACGGTGCTCTTTTTGCTATGGTTTACATTGAGTAAAATTGCATATTTTTCTCTACTTTTATGCTAGGTTATGCAACAAAATGGTAACATTGTTACATGCTGGGATGACAAGGTGACTCAGTGGATAGCATTGTTTCCTCACAATGAGCTGAAGGTTTGAATCTGTATGTGCAGTTTGCAATTCTCTCTGTTACATGGGTGTCCTCCCGGTTCTCTGCTGACTGGGATCTGTGAGTTACCGATATTGTGTGAATTTTCGCATATACGGTACCTGTCAAAAGTTTGGATACATCTAGCCGCCTGCTAAGGAGAACGATAGTGTTGCAGCACATGACCTGGCTACCTGACTTAAAGTAGGGATGGTTTTGGAGGAGTTTGACCAGAAAGTGAAGGAAAAGCAGCCAATGAGTGTTCAGCATCTGTGGGACCTCCTTCAGGACGGCTGTAAAAGCATCCCAGTAAGTCACCTCATGAAACTGGCACAGAGGAGACTGTAGAGTCCCTAGAGCAATTGGGCTTAAGGGTCTTGCTCAAGGGTCCAATGTTGAGATCACTCTGCTGACTACGTGATTTGAACCAGCAACCTTCAGAGTCCCAAAGAGCTGCCCCCCATTATTTTTTTGTTTAATACTTTTTTGGTTAGTGCATAACTATTTGTTATATTATGGTTTTAACATGTTTTCTAAAATCTGTGTGTGTTTGTAGGGTGTTTCCCAGCCTTGTGCTCTGTGCCGCTTGGCACTGGTCCCAGGTCCCACTCTGAGCATGCTCCGTAATCGATGGGTAATACATCTGGCACTGGTGTGCTGAACCCATTGCATTAAGCTTGCTTATTACATATTTAGTTGTATACAAGCATCCTAGGTAGTTAAAACCTTATCTCTTGGCACTTTGGGTTCAGGAGTAAAATCTGCTGGAAAGTACCATGGTGGCATGCACACTACTTAAAGGCACAGCCTAAGACAGGGTTGACCAGTAATCCCACAATGCATTGCTCCTCTGCTTGTCCATATTTCACAACGTATGGGGGTATGTTTTACTGGTGTAATGCTGGCAATGTGGAAGGGATGAAAATGTGGTTGATCATGTAGGATCTGCCCACGCTTTAATGGGTTAGTACAAAAGATCTCTAATTCAAGTCATTTTGCATCCCAAACACTTCTGTAATACTACCATAAAAGCGTTTTCACTTGATAAGATGCTTTTAGAGTAAAAAGCTCATGGCTTCCAAGATAGGAAACTGTACATAATGGGATATTCTGAGGGGAAATTCCAAAATGAGTCATGGTGTCCTGGTGATGCAATGTAACAGAGACATGGCAGGGGTTAGCCTGAAACTGAAGGTGATGCACTGAAATGTTAGACCAAGTTATAACTTATGACACTGCAACTCATTATCAGTGTTTGTGCTTTATTCTCTCCATTGCTGATGTGGAGAACTTGAGAGAAGCTTGTTCCTCCTATTGTCTTACTACTGACTTAATCATCAATCTGTTGTCTTCTCAGTCAGCGGCTTATGGGACTAGTTTTCTTAGTAGCTTAGTGAAATTAAGGGCTAACTAAATGTCGAAAGTATTTCGCACATTTTATAGCTGATTGGCTAAATACTATGTATGGAATTTATGGAATTATCAATCCATATCTATGTTCCAACTGCTTATCTGATGCAGGTTTCCGGGTGTATAGTGATGAAAAGTGTATTTGTTGAAGATGCTCTCCGAGGCACTGTTACTCTGCGTTTTCTTGCCAGTTCTCAGTAGCTACTCAATTCAAAACTGACGCTTAACACCCCACAGTAGATGTGCTGTGCAGTGTGTATAGCAAGGTGTTTTGTTGGAATGATTCAGGTTAAGTATTTTACTGGAGAGCACTCTAGCAGGCCCTGTCTAAGGCTCGACCCAGGAACCTTCCGCTTTTAAGACTACATTCTCAATTAGCGCTGTGTGTTGTTCAATACCCAGTGGCCTTCTTTTTAAGCAAATCCTTTTTCCTGCTGAATGTTAATTTCATTGGATGTAATTGGAAATGTTTGTCCTGAAGTTATTTTTTACATAAAATTATAATTTTTATGTGATTTTCCAGATTATGTGTGGACTGTTCAGACTATTGAGGTATGATTACCTTCCAGAAAGTGGATGCCATTTGTTTTTATTTTCACTCTTTTGGTTCAAAAATGGACAGCATCACAATCATATATAAAAACAAAGATTAAAAAGGTGCATCCAGATGCAGTTTAATGTTGAGAACTGTTTTTAAAACTAAACTTCAGTCAAATTTACCCAGTCATCTATGAGCAACTACAGGAGATTAATTAAACCTCTTACAGGCACTCTGTGTACTTCGAGGAAAATAATCATTTTGGCCTAATAGCAGGTTTCAGATGCAATCTCTTGGCTTGATAATTAGGCTCTCCTGTCTCAGGTGGGCCATGGACCTCTGGTTACACAGTATGCGGGGAGTGAGTCGTGTCCCGGCACTTGGATTCCTTATGTTTCACGAGGACCGGCCGGTGTCACTGGGGGCTTGGGCTCTAATCAGCCTGTCGAGTCAAATTAAGAGATGACTCCATTAAAAAGGAAAACACTTTGTTTCTCTTTTGACTTTTGATGAAATGGTTTTGGTGGAATAGGAATTTTAGGGGGCAAAAAAACATGGGTAATTCTAGGCTGGAGAGTAAAAGTCCAGACCAAGATTTTGTTTCGACCAACCAGTTGAGCATAAAGAGTCAAAGTCACAGTGTCAACTGGTTGGTTGAAGCAAAATATTGGTCTGGACTTTTACTCTCTGGACCTGAAGTAGTCACCTCTGGGTGCAGATGTTTTCTACACAAATTGTAATTTCAGATCGTGGCTTGATATTTTAGTGATGCTTTGCTTGCTATTTGTGCAAATTTAAATACAGATGAAGTGGAATGTGTTAATTTTCCCTTAAAGCTCTCCTTTGAGACATAAACACAGACATAGATACAGATGACAGTGAAGCTTGGGGTCAGGTCATTTATCTGGTGCCCCTGGAGCATTTTTTTGAGGGAGGGTTTAAGCCTGTGCTTGAAGGCACGACGGACATGTAACAAACACTGTGAGAAGCACTGCTCTCGTTTACTCGCACCTGTGTCCTGAACGTGGCTGTCTTGTGAACGTACAGGCTTTACGTCGTAACGTTTTCTTTAAAACAGGATGCTGTTAAGGTCATGCATGCAACAGGGACTGCGTGTATGAGTAGGAAATCTAATTAAAACTACCTAATTGATGAGATTTCCATGAGAGACCCCACAGCAGGCTGAGAGAGATCATTCTCCTGTGGAGTTTAGACACATTAATTATGAAATGGGGAGTGGAAACCATTGAGATATTTGTACCAGGACTTTGAGTCCAGCCTGTGCATTGGATGAATTGATACCTGTTTTTATCATGGGCCTCTACAGGCCAAATTACACTGTAAAAAATAAAAAGTTTGGAAAACTTAAAAATTTAAGGCAACCTGCTGCAAAGCATTTTTAAGTTTTCTCAACTTAACGTTCATGTAGCTGCGCTGACTTAAGTTACACTGTGAGTTCTCACAGGGCAGTGCTTCCTCAGCTTCACTTTGCAAGCACAATCAAATAGTGAGTGTGATTTTGCTGAGATTGAAAAGATAAGTTGGGTGAACTATTATAACTTGAAGAAAAGCAGTTTTGCACAACTACATGATGATTGACGTTGAGAAAACTTAGAAACTTACTTTGTAAGTTTAACGAAATACATAAAGAATTAAAGGCAATGAATTACCTGTTCATCTTAATCACAGAGACAATGAATTATTAAATACAACTTATTTCACTCTCCTTTTTGAACATGTGTGTATACACATACACACAGTTATTAACCTTTTTTAATTTAAAGGAATATATAAAGTACAATTTCTTGCAGCACCACATTCCACTTTAAAAAATCACTGCTGACACGCACACACTTCAGCAAAGCACCACAAGAAGGATGTGGCCCCTAATTATCAGGCTAACATATATACTAAACATGCCTGGTTGCATAGGAGCAGAACTTATACGTCAAAAAACATTACATCTTTGAACATGTCACAAAAAAAGAATTCCTCTCTCACTGGGCATATACAAACACTTCTTGCATTTTATAGATCTTAAGGTTACATAAAAGATAAAGAAATCCAGATATATCAACAATCTGGAACAAAGTCGTACAGGTCCAAATTAGAATGCATATTACAATCATATGATAAGGTTTCGCACAAAAAATAAAAATGTGCGCGTTGTCTCTGTGCTCGAGATAAATATGACTTCAATGCACCTGGAGTTCTGTAAGTGCAAACACACTCAGGATAGAGACAGGGTAATGACCAAGGGCGGCCTTGATAGTGACACAACCCGTAGTGCTTCAGTAGTACATCAAGAGAAGGATTCTCAAATTTGCAGTTTGCATTGCATTCCAAACCTGAAAGCACACATTTTAAAATGAGGAATTCATCCAAAAATAACAAATACCTGTATTACACTTCAGGCAGCTAACATCATAATATCTCTGTTGTAAAATGTTGAGAAATACGTACGATAGCTGATGTGACGTTAAAGTTAACTTAAGCTAACTAACATCTCCCGCCAAAATTACCATGGTCACTTAAATTAAAAACAATTTATAATGCCAGAAATGAGATTTATTCTGTAATTTCATGCAGTTCACCTGTCATATATTGGTTGCACTGTCATTTGGCTAACATTGCAAAAAGTAATGTCACCACAAAATTACTGAAAAGCTAAGTTTAACATTCGTTTGGTAAATACATACCAATCTTTTCACTTCAAACTTTCTAAACAAAACTTAAAAGTAATGCACAAAAATAGAAGTCAGTCTTACCTTGTGCTTTGCCAGCGCGCGAAAAGCGTACCCTCGCTGAAACTTGGAGGCTCCCGAACCATTTGTCTTTCCAAGGGGGAGAGGAAGTGCGCACGTGCAGTGACAGAAAGTACGATTAAAACTGAGTCGATTAAAACTGAAGAATGCGATTTAACGCAGCTTCACGTATTTTACGGAAGAGGATTAGGGCCGCCGTGAAAATATTGTTTGAATTGTGACTTTAATGTCAAGAATTCTAATTTTAGAAAAAAAGACAGAATTCTGAGAAAAATATTTTCATGGTGGCCCTAATCCTCTACTGTATCAGTTCCCTTCAACATTAGAAACAAAAGAAACATAACTAAACTCTAAATGCTTATAAGTTACCTGAACATTTATTAGGAGTATTTGCGTTTTCAACTTAGAATCTTCATTTCAGTTAACGGTTTTGAAGGTTTGATTTTTTAAAGTGTGTATTGAAAGCAGGTACTTGCACACAGGTGAGGCCTCTTGGTTAAACATTGTCTCGTTGGTTGAGTCATGCATAAAAATGGTTCTTTCTGCGAAGCTTATGGAGAGACCTTGTTGGCTTTAAGATGGGGTGGATTCTGACCTGTGTGATGGTCTCCTTAGACCGCTCGACTCACTCTTTCAAAGGCAGGGGTGGCTCACTTCCTGTTAGCCTATAAGTCTGATATCATCAATCATAGCTCTGAACAGGTCCCTTGAAGTTTGACCATTGGTCAAAAATTCACCAGACATGATGCAGATCGTGAGATTAAAAATGTTGCTCTAACAATCAGTTAAGAGTCACTGAACTTTACAACTTTGGAAAGGGGATCTTGTGGGTAAGGACGCTGCTGGCTCTGTTTTTGTGTAGAGGTACATGTTCCTGAAATGGTCTGGGTCCACTGCACCTGTCAGAGGCCAATGCTGATTCCACATAAACACAATGCTATTGCAATGGTTTACATTTATTCTGTGGTGAAGCATAACTGTCATGCTGGGAGGGGAACTTCCCAAGATGCCCTTTTGAGTGGTTTGATGGGCATGAAAATACTATGAGCTGTATGCTATGGCTTGACCAAACATTTTATCTCAATTTGGTGCTGCTGGGTTCATACTGGGTCAAAACCTGCCACCTTCAAGGCTTGGTGGGCCTAGGCGATAGGTGTCAAAATCAACAAACATTTATTTATGACATGTAAAGATGACAGTTCAACAGTATATCTTCCTGACTGCATGGAATGTCACCGAGTCTTGTATCACATTTACCTTCAGCATACATTTACCACAGACCCTATGATGTGTTGTTTTGATGTTTTAATGCATTCTGCCATCATGCCCCGTGTGACTTGTGTTACTGTACGAGACAAAAATGATTAGTGTCACACACTTGCTGACTTCATCCCTAATTTGCAGTTTAGTCACCGATAAAGTGCAAATGTATTATGTAATTGACGATCAGTATAACCAAATGCACAAGTATAGTAATAAGTAAAAATATTGTCTTTTTTTCCCGCTTTTTCAAGTCAGGTTACAAATTTACTAAGACATCCTGCTGTTGCCCTTTGGTTCTGATCAGATCATATTATTCAAGCTAATTTTCCCACAGAATATTAAAAATTAATCTGGCACAACGTTATTCATTCAGTCGCCTCTGATTTGTCAAATTGCCGCCATTATCGGCCACTGTAGAAGGACTGAATTATTTAATGTGCGTTGTTATCAACCCTGTATTGTCATCGCTGGTCCACCATGCAACACCGTTTTTTAAGACATGCAGCTGGCTGGATGGCCTTGTTGTTTGCTAATGAATTGCAATGCAAATTTGTATGTTATATACAAGGAACAGAAGGGCTGTGATATCTGTCGTCTCGTACATCTCTGTGTACATCTCGTACAACTGACCAGCTTTTAATTCACAGATCCGCAAACTGTGCGATACATTTTTTTTCCCCGGCAGAAATTTCGCTTGCTGTTCAATTACGGTTTTTTTTTTTTTATTTCACTGCCACGCCAGCAGCACGAGTGAGGAAGTATAGCTATTAATCCTTAGTGTCCGCCATTGGGCGATTCTCACCGGTGACGAGGTGGGATGTCCTCATTCATCACCGGCTCTCCTGATCTCCGTCAGTGTCGCCCCCCCTCCCCCCCCCCCCCACGGCCCAGGTCCTGTGACATCTGATTCGACTCGCTCCCACTGATAATGACAGTATCGATTGGGCCTGTGTTCCATTCTGGGGACACCGCTTGTGGCTTTTTGACTCCTCTGCTAAATGAGTGCGGCGAACCCTCATCGTCATGGAAACCACGGTTGGGTTTGGGATGGGGAATTAGTTGGCGCCTGTGTTTTCATGCACCATCCCCCACACTCCCAACATCACCCCTGGCCTGATCCAAAGTGTGCCCCAAGCCTACTACTGAAGACTTGCATTGCGTTCCGATATGAGGAAGATTTGTTTGAAAGGAATTCAGTGGAGGTCTCTGTTTCATGTTGGCAGTGTGTGGTTTTATTGTACGTTTTCCAAGTGATCCTTATAGAATCATACAGCATAAACATAAAAATAAATATATTTAATAATGCTACTAATTCCTAGTTGCCTATCTACCCAGGAGGAGGAGAAACAAACTAAGTGTTTTTGTTTGCCTTGCATAAGACCTGTAGTGCGTTGAAGGGAGGCGGGTGTGTGCCTGGATGGGGGAGGGGTCACACAGCTGTGTGGTTTGTAGCTGGGCGGGGGCAGGGCGGCTCAGAGTGCGAGGCTGACAGTGGGACTGTGCATGGCAGTGTACACAATCCATTCATTATTGACAGGGGTGGAATTAACTTCATACACTCCCCCCTGACATTCCACCCCCCTCCCCCCCACCGGGGACGGCTGCGATCCGGGGAAGACATTTATTTGCAGATTAAAGTGAAATCTTCTTGATTGCTTTATGAAACGGATCATTTTCAATATTAAATTGACTTTTATCTATATGCAAATGACCCCCCCCCCCCATGTCTTAAAGTTATTTTAATAATTCATATTATATGGGTTTAGGAGTGTAAGACGACAGCACACCAAAAAAAAACCGCCTTTATTGTGCGGGGTTTGGGAGACACTCCACTGCCCCCC
>JABFEB020000043.1:6158232-6170405 GCA_019775895.2 Stomatorhinus ivindoensis
CGGCCCCCCCCCCCCCCCCACCCCCATCTCTGTCGTCGTGGTGACGGGAGGAGCTTGGATGCAGCGTGCAGCCCGCCGCCCCACCCATCCAGCGCCCTCCACTCTGCCCCGTTCTTTTTCGCCACACGCGTTCCGCCCAAGGCCTCCCTCGCTCCACGTCAGTAGCGCGTTTACGTTCATCTCTCCTGCTTCCCCCCCAGGTCACTCGTGATGTCTCTCTGTCACGGGCCGTTTCATCCTGCGTCGAGATGTCCGCTGTCCTTCACCAGCGTCGCTAGACATCATCTGCAATTCCGTCTTCGAAGGCTTCGGCCTGCCACTCGGAGACGGTGACGAGAGCACGGCTGAATTGTTCAAGTCAAACAAACATGATATAAATCAAAAATTCGTATCAGCAGGGAAGTTTGCAGAGGGCACCGTTATGCATGTAGATATCCCTACTACGTGCGCGTTTGACAAAATTTGCCCAAACATGAGCAGAAAGAATAGGGGTGATTGACGTGTTGTCAACATATTATTGTAATATCACAATTCTCTTAAATAGCAGACCCATTTCAAAGCATTAGAATATTATGCATTGTCAGGACGCCGAGCCATAATTTGAACCACAGATCGGTGGTTTCCTGGTGATCCAATGGCAGCTCCGTTTTACCACACCTGAGAGGAAATGTGTCTCGGGGGTGGCGGTTTGTGAGAGATTACCGTCATTATTCCGAGATCAAAGGCTTGAACACAAAAAGAGAGCATATCACACAGTGTAGCACACATGAGACCAGGGAACTCTATGGAAAGTGGCCCTTCACGGAACATCATCTGGATTTTGTTGTAATAAGAAATAATGCATGCATCTATTGATAAACCAAAAGGAATTATTCTAAGGTGGCTTTGTAGAAAGAGCAGATGGTCTATCCATACCCTAGTTCATTGTGGTTACCCAAGAGCTTGTTTTATTGTCAACGAAAAACACATCAATTTTTGGGTGGCCATTCAGTGAGCCTGACATTGATCGTGGCGAACAAAGCGCAAATCTCAATATCCCAACTTAACAAAAAAATGATTTCTCAATTACTCATCGAAAGGATAAAGAACGGCTAATTCTTAGCCTAAATGCGCCTTGGTGTCACCTTGATGATGAAATCAGCATGCAGCACTATTTAAAGCTGCTATGGTTGGAACGGGGGGCCATTGTCACGGCAGTGGCTAATTGGTGATTATGTACATAATTTCTTGAAAGTGATTCATTTAATGGGATAATCATTGGCGAAAATGACATACCGTGAATAGTCTTAATTTCCTCAGAGGACTGCACTGCTTCTGGAATGACATCAGCACATAAGATGAGGTCAACGTTGCTGATCTAATCTACCCAGAGGAAGTATTTGCAGGGCAATAAAAAAAATTATGTCCGGCTGGTAATGTTGCTCTTAAAGGCACGGTAGAGCAGTACAGCCTGTTTTCCAAGCTCTCGAAATGCTAGTCCTCGGCAAAAGGGTGGCTGATCACTCTCCGAGACTTCAACGTGGTATCTCGTTACAGGGCTTTCTATTCGTTTAGCCCATGTTAAGTAGCCAGGGTCAGTCAGACGTCCTCTGTGGCAAAAAGCAGCAGGCATCTATCATCAGTCACAGCGCTGTGCTGCCCTGATCTAAGGTGCGTGTAAGGGGGGAGGATCAGTGGAATGATCAGGGCAGACCACAGACTTTAGCTCCTACTGGCTGCCACAGCACCAGCCTTTCAACACGGGAGGTGGTTGTCCTGAACCGGGTTCGAGTCTTGGCTTGGAAGACACGCTATCACTCTAAGCCTGTTTTGCTGGCTTGGTGGAGGGGACACTGGAGCGGATGCCTTGCATGGATCTCACTCGATCCCATCTGAATAGCTTGTTTTTTTTTCTCTCCTGCCATTGCCAAGGCCTTTCATCAGAGACTGGCAGAAACCGCATGCCTAATCGTGTCTCCCACCCACACGCAGGAGCTCGCCTCTCTCCTAACGAGTCACCGGGTAAAGTCACAGGAGCCCCATGCGAATCTGCTGTCTGCCTGGCCCCAGCCCTTCGCATTCGCCAGAATAAGAGCTGGAGCCAATGCCGACGGGGCTGGACCGTGCATCCCGCCGATGGGTGTCTGCCGACGCCTTATAGTCTATTTCACTGAACCCAGTGAAAAATAAATAAAAAGAAGAGCAAGACACAATGGGGGTTAAGAACGACAGTGTTTAGTGGTTGGCGTTTGCTGAGATCAAGGGCCATTTACCATTCTGATGCCATATGCGATAGCAGAATGTCTGGTATGTGGCCAGAGTCCATTAATGTTTATAAATGAGCTCCTCACAAGTTCTTTTCCTGACTGGAGAGGTGGCAGTGGCTGCATGCTACGGGCAAATTGAAGCAGCGAGAGCATTTGTCAGGCTAGCCTCTGTCCCCTCCCATTAAATCACAGATCACGCATTCCTAAGTGTTTGCATGTATTCATGAACTAATCTATACATGGGATTGAAGAGAAAAATAAAAACACAGCATAATTAGATGTGTCTGCGGCGCCCAAGTTTGGCAAACAAGTCTCAACAGCTTTCGCTTCGAGGGCTGAGGGACAAATGAACAGCTATCCATGAGGACCCACTTTGGCCTTGGGAACCGAAACCCATACATACCGGCAGCATCACATACTGACAGATTAGCTGCGTGAAAATAAGATGTGTGCAGTTATAGGTAAGGCAAGCTTGAAATTGTTCTACGGCTGTATTAACCAGATCCAACCATCCTGGGTGAACATACAGCCAAAGGCGTCAAGTCTCACATTTTACCTGTGATACTCACATATTTTTTTAACTATCTCACTGTTTTTCATGCAAACAGCAGCCTTCAGTGACAAAATGACAAGGTCCCCTCCCCGGTTGGTTGGGACAACAAAAATTTATCGGTTATCTAATAAAATTTTATGTAAACTTTACATAATGATGCACCACTACACCAAATTTCACCAAATTGTATATTATTTCAAGCCCCCATTCTCACGGTTTTCAGTGCAGCTAGGTTGACATGTGCGTATGTTGAACGTGCACCTCTCTCCCTGACAGCCACTAGGTGTAGCTTTTCGGCAAAGTGGTGTCCTTAAAATATATGGGAAGCAGCCTCGCTACGACTTCCGAAAGGTCCGTGAGTGGTTCGTGGCCATCGCACCGGACAGGACGTACCTTTAGCTGGCGCCCGGCACTGTTGACACTTGAAGGAAATATTTAGTACGATGCAGTTAGACCTTCTCTCTGCTCTGTTTTTTGGGATCAATAAAAACACAATTACAGCATCTCTGCCATCGATCCAGCCTCCTGCCGCTGCAAATTCTCCGTCCGCTGAGCCTCTAATCCTTATAGTTACTTTATATTAGGTCTACGATGCTAATGACCGTGTCTTGAAAATAATTAACGACTAGCTTTGCAGACAAAGAAACCGGGGCTACTTCTGCAGACACTTAAACGCACTGGGTTTTGTAACAGAACTTAATGTCCTTCTCTTTCTTCGAGGTGACTGTGGAATTAAAGCAATGCAGCATTAGCATGGTTAGCTAAATTAGCAGCTACATGTGGAGTACCTCTATCAGGGTGTTGAGCGAGACTCAGCCTTTCGTGCCTCTGTTGACAGTGATCAGGGATTACTAAGTTTCCTTTCTCTTAACCGCATTGTGTACACTTTCCTTCTTTGTATTCGTAGTAAAACAACATATTTGGCATTTTATGTTTTCTAATTCTGTTTCCTAAATACAAGGATTATCATCATGAAACAGCTCGCATGGGTGTGTTAATTGTCGTTTGGCTTAGACGTGGCGGTATGCTGACAGGATATTACAGTATCAAAGAGTGACATTACTTCCATGGCAACAGCCTCGTGAATTCATGCAGCAAAGTGACAGCATGTTTAATTACTGTGCACGTGAAGAACATGCAGATAGTCACACGGAAAATATTTTTTTAATCTCTTTTATGATGGAAAGGGGTTCTGTGCTGGACATTCGTGTTATGCAAAGTTACTTGGAAGGCAGAGAATGGACCATTTCACCAATTACTTCGCTGAATATTGGTTTAATATAATCCACTTTGCTTTAGCCAAGAATGCATTGGCTCCTCCTTTTTGGTCACATGACCAATTCTGGGGTACATGAAAGGGGCAGAGAACACACCATTTTGTCAATCCTCAGCTGGATATCGACCTAATATAATCCATTTTGCTTCAGTCAAGAATGCATTGGCTCCTCCCCTTTTGGTCACATGTCATATTTGACCTTTCGTTCACATGCCCAGCTCACTGCTGGCTGATATGGTGTGGCTTTTGAGGATGGTGACGAAGCAGTTGAAGTGCAGGGCAGTAATCTCCATTCGCTATGTCTCCTCGTTTTCACATCTTACTGGATTTCTCAAGGCACATATTGTTCATTTGCAGAAGGAGATTAAAGTAACAGGGCTCGGGTTGGTCACATGACATAGCCCTGATGCGTGGAGGTGTCACGGGGTGGTGCTGTTTACACGTTGCCAAAGTGACACACAGCCATCGGGGCAGTTTTCGTCAAACAGGGGTGAGGACTGCCGATCCGCCGGGAGGACCTCTGGATTCCCGGAAGTAAAGCAGCTCTAATAACAGACGCCTTCATCTACGCAGAAGAGCAGTCTTGGGGAATTGTCAGTAATTAAGGCCACGCCCCTGACTGCCTCAACTAATATTAATTTCACTGAGTCTATCGAAGTATTAATCACATTCCCAGCTAGTTTATTTAATCCCCTGGAAACATACTAAAGTCACCCGCTTAAAATAGAAGGTGGGGTGGGGGAGGGGGTAACTGTGTATTTTTAATACAATGATAGGAAATTTTTCATATCTGGTGTCTGTAACTGAGGATACTTAGGAAGAATGTTTTCTAATGTTTTTCAAGTAGCTGCCATTCAGAGAGAAGCTGCATTTTCTCTTTTCAGAATACATAATGGCTTTGCTTGGATGTACTTGATTACTTCTTTTTTAAGACACAATATATTGCTTTTTGGGCTCAGACTATGGTTTGTTGGAGAAGAAGTGGTCCAATTAATCACAAAAAAGGATTATTTCTAAATGTAGGACAGATTTTCATATTTAGAACATTTTTGGTTGTACGCTAGTCCGTGTTTGGCACTTTTTCTACAAAAAGAGGAGAAAACGTGGTGAATTCAAGCCCCACTGGACTAAAAAGAAGACTATCACAAAATAATTTAGACATATCAGCTCTGTTATTACAGGAAGAGAAAACACATATGCGTAACGGTGTGGACCTACTATCAATGTGGTCTTGCTAAGGCTTCAGAATGGTTAATGGTGCGGGCCTGCTAATGGTGTAGATTGGCTAACAACGAGGGCTCGCTAACAGTGCGGAATGGCTAACTTAGCGGGCTCACTAGTGGTGCGGAATGGCTAGCGGTGCAGAATGGCTAACACTGCGGGCTCGCTAACAGTGCGGAATGGCTAACGCCACGGGCTCGCTAACGGTGTGGAATGGCTAAAGCCGCGGGCTCGCTAATGGTGTAGAATGGCTAACGCTGCGAGCACGCTAACAGTGCGGAATGGCTGACGCCGCGGGCTTGCTAACGGTGTAGAATGGCTAACGCCGTGGGCTCGCCAACGGTGTAGAATGGCTAACACCGCGGGCTCACTAACGGTGTAGAATGGCTAACGCCGCGGGCTCGCTAACGGTGTGGAATGGCTAATGCCGTGGGCTCGCTAATGGTGCAGAATGGCTAACGGTGCGGGCTCACGAACAGTGTGGAATGGCACAGCATCGCCCTGACCCTGCATCAGCGGACACTCTCATTCCCATCTTCGAGCCTGAGACTTCCTTTTAAAGTCATAACCTCCATTAACATTTTGCAGGGCGTTTATGGGGGAAGTGCTTTTCAAACATCTGTTTGACGTGGGGCTCTAAATAGGAAACGTTCCGATCTGCTGGACGGCTGCAATGATGACGGGGGTCTGCCAAGCCAGCAGGAAGCCAGCTGTTAATTGACAGCTTTGGGATATGCCCCCCAGTTCCACGCACTTCCAAAGATGGAGGGCCTCAGGTATGTCTTGACGATTTGGGGGTGGGGACGGGTTGGCATGTTGCAGCTGGTGGCGGGCTGGCGACTCCGGCCTGGCTGAAGCACGAGGCACATTCTGGCGTGTTTTCACAACAATTACTGCTTCCTCTCTGGCCAGGCCTGGCTCCGAGATGGCCTTCTAGTGCCTGCCCAGCAGCACTCTGGGCGAAGTCCTGTGCCAGGTCCAGTGGAGGGGCTGGCAGAGATGAAATTTCCATGGCCGCGATGCCAGAGACATCCTCACTCCCGTGGGCTGATTTAATTAAAAGAACAAACTGGATTTTTTTACCCTCTTCATATTTGTGAAGGCACCATTAGACATAAAGACAGGGGCTGTTGTATTTTTTTCCCTTTTGTCTTCTAGCCAGTAGGCATCACTCAGCAAGAGAATGTTATAATTATTGAAATTAAAATGACTTGGAAGTCAGTGGTGTGAGATGCCATTGGCCGTTCTGCTCAAGATGACCCCACTTGCGCTCTGACCCTGCAATTTCCCACGCGCCGTGGGAGGGAGTCATACACACAACCTCTTATTATAATTAATATGGATGCTTTCTGGTGACACAGTACCCATAAATGTGGTGTGCATTTTGATTACGTCCATCCATTCATCCATCCATCTGTCTTACAGTTAATTATCCTGTACACAGTCCTAGGGATAATCTTAAGTGTTTCTAAAAAAGCAGGTAAAGTACACAATAAATTTTGTTAGCTTGTCTACACCCTATATGATGAAGGCTCTTTGGATTTTTGGGTAACTGACACTGATGTCACACCACTGCACCACGACTTCCATGATATGAACTTCACTCTTATTACTAATTATAATTTGTTCCAAGTCATCCAAGAATTCAGGAGTTTCTCCTGCACACATGGAGGAAGACAACCTGGATGCTGCCATCACTTTCTTGTAGCTACAGTAATTCAGAACAAGCCAAGCTTGGTATGCTACCAAAAGAAGAGTAGGCCTTCTGTATCGCCTAACTGGCTGCTCCAACACCACTGCAGAGAAGATTATGATGTTCTGTTGACTTTGATCATGTACGTTGCAGGATTTAAGTTCTCAAAATGTCTAGGCTGGTTGTATTTATCCGCAAGCCTCTGTACTGCACACAATGTCGAGACTCTAAGCTCCTTATGGTAGCAATCGGCTTGATTAAATTGGTAAAGACATTATATACATCTGGTTTAATTTATCCTATTAGCGGAAAGCATCACATGAGTGCTTAACTCCTGCTGAGTAAATCTCATATTTTCTGTAGTGAGAGATTTAAGCCTGGACTAGTGTCATTTTAGGGCATGAATAATAACCAACAATAAGGCCATGAAATGGTGAGGGAAGCTGTTCAAGAAGAAGGAAATGATTTTAGGCTTGGCTTCCGCATTCACTGACAATGGTGAAGGTATTCTCTCACAATCTCAGAACCGTTGACGGTTAATTTTGATTGAATGTTCTGTATTTATGCAACCAACAAACCATCTGAGCAAAAAGGAACAATGACGACAACAACATCATCTCAGTCAGTTTTCTTCAAGCGTCTCAAAAATGAGTCATTATCCAATTCAGTCTGGTTTATACCTTCCTTTAAAAAAGGAGGAATAGATGCTTGTACATCTTTCTAGTGTGGAAATGTGTTAAAATGCAAACTATTTCGCCGTATTTCAAATTGGATCAATTTTCAGGCGCAACTGCGGAAACGGACGCACTATATGCCCTTCTCGTCCATCTAGTAAGGTGCCGTCTGTTTAAGGTACACCTCAGTGGTGATTTTCAGCCGGCAATGAGAACAGGAGGGCTGTCATTCCTGAGAGGCAGAGACACAAACACTAATAATACCACACTACCCTCCACTCATTAGCATGACAATGTATCAACCACTTTGTTTAAAAATCTGAGCGAGGCTTTGAAACAACCATCACAAACAATATCTCTAAGCAGAACTTAAACTCAATACAATTAATTTAATTTCTCAAAAACACATTTCCCTTAGAAATCAAAGCATTAAAAAGCATTTTAGCCTTGAAGGCCTTCACATTTTGGGGATGATTTAATGAATGAATGAATCAAAGGGATGATTCAAGCGTGCAGCCAAACATACTTAGCACACTACTTAGCTAACCCCGAAGTCAGTCTCATTAAGAAAAAGCGTAAAAACGCAACTGGGTTGTGAACAGAGTGCTAGAAGCCAGGTAACAGTTTACACCATGTATTAAATTACTTGTGAGTGCGACAATTAGAGAACTGTAGTAATTACTGGGCGGCATTTCACGACGAGAGGGGTGGTATTTGCTGTCAATCCATAGCTTCTCTTTAGGCCTTGATGGAACACTGCCCTCTAATGGCGAGCTGGGCATTGTTGGAGTCTGGCTGAACGCTGGCTTATGACAATTGGATGAGGCCCAGATCAGAGTTTCATTACTCCCATCACATGGGGGGGAGTGTTGAGTTCTGGTATTTCCTGTGACTCGGACCATGATAGCTAGCATTATATGCACTGTTTCAGTTGTTCCTGGAGGAAAACACAGATGAGTTGAGGTTTACAGGATAAAACACCTCACAGAAAGACACTGTAACCAGCCTGGATCCTCCTTTCAAATGCACAGGCAGTACTGTGCTGCAGATTATATTTACGCATAAAAATAGCTTTTTTACTTTAATAGATGCACTTATTATAGCCTCTGCTGTGATTAATTTTTTTCTGGATGCCCAAGCAAATCTATCTCTTCTCCCTCCATGAATTCCTTCAGATATTTTTTTTTACATTGCAGATCATGCACGCCCGTACAATCAAACTACATCCCTTACCGCGCTGGTAATTAATTGTCTGCGCCTTCACTGGATTTCCCAAGATGCCAGATAGAGGGGGTGTGTGACGCCGCGGTGCGCCTCACCTAAAGGCCATGTGCCCTTGTTTGTTGTATTTGCCCGGGCTGCTGGATACGCCGGCATCGAAGCTGGGGTCAATATTATTTCTCTGCGAGAGGGGTGAAGGAAGCAGCTTCTGTCTATTTACATTTATGAATAATTTAATCTTGTACATCTGGCCAGAGTCCAGGCACATAATTCACTAATTGCGATTATGAAGTAAGGGGAAACTGCCTGATGCCTCCCAGAGGAAATTGAGAGAGACATGGGAAGTGAAGCTGAGGTGAAGTGAGAAGGAGTTCCCTGATGTCCCCTGGAGGAAATTGAGAGAGACGTGGGAAGTGAAGTTGGGGAGAAGTGAGGAGGAATTCCCTGACGGCCCCCGGAGGAAATTGAGAGAGACATGGGAAGTGAAGCTGGGGGGAAGTGAGGAGGAGTTCTCTGATGTCCCCCGAAGGTGGCTGAGAGAGACATGGAAAGTGAAGCTGGGGAGATGTAAGGAGGAGTTCCCTGACACCCCCCACAGGAGGCCGAGAGAGATGCGGGGAGTGAAGCTGAGGAGAAGTGAGGAAACACTCCCTGATGCCCCCCAGAGGTGGCTGAGAGAGACGCAAACAATGAAGCTGGGTCGAGGCCTACTGCTCTTTGCCCCAAAGGGGGTAAACACCTGACCTGGTGTCACAGTGACAAAGCAGCTGCATTTACATGGTCTCTCCATCTCCAACCCATCGCTGTTCAGCCTGTACACCATGTATGATTTCCACTGTAAACGACCTTCCTAACAGAGAGACACATGCAACCAAACAGACCAGCCTCTAGTAGAAATCTGTCCAATCACATTTTGTCTCTTTTGGCTTCCCGCCTACTTAAAACACAACAAATTATGGTGAATACATACAAATACCGTGTCATTAAATAAGACACTATAAAACACCCATAGTAAGCTGATGGCACTTTACTGACTAGTAAAAACCCACAAATCTTCAAATTGAAGGAATTGTTGCTATGGGTACAGTTGTGATGTGTGTGCATTGAAAATCTTAAAAAACAAGACTCACACTTTTTTTAAAGTACAATACGGAGCAATTGTCAGTGTTCTAAACATGTAATTACTATCGCATTGTTTGTCTGCTCGTTCTGAATTGAACTCAGTCAGTCGGTGACAGATTAATTCTAGACCATTCCAGCTGTCTGACATACTGTGTTTTCAAAATGTGTCTGGCTAAACAAATCTTTCAACTGAACCTGGAAGGATGAGAGAATCAGAGCTGCCTGTTAGGGGCGGTGGTCTGGAGAACATTGCACAAGTTTCTCGAGGGTTACTGGCAAAGAAAATACTGCCAAAATCAAGTTGTACCCTGGCGGAAACATGGGGAATTTTAGGATCGGTAAGCAAAAATAATGTACACGCTAAAGTCTCCTCGCACTAAAGGATCCTTCTTATCTTCTGTCATCCCAGCCGCAAGTCACATTTGTCAGATGTGCTGAATTCCTCACCACCTTGCCCCTGCACTGAACGGACGAGCGAGGAGAGACAGTTTATCGAGCCGCCAGAGAAATATGGAGACCGTTGGGCTAATACTACGTGCTATTCATTACCGCGCTCTGAAAAACGGAAGCGCACTCCCAGAGTTTCAATGCCTCACTGCCAGCGCTCTGCTAAGTCTGTGTCAGGTCAGCTGTTGCTATAGCCAGGAGTTATTACAACTATTCCGAATGGAACGGCTGAATCGGCCGCGGTTAAAGGTCTGTTGCCATGGTAACCAAGCAACAGCGACTATGAACGCCGAAGGTCTGTGATACAAAAAAAATAAATAAATAAAAATCCCGCTAAGGGTCCCTGTAATTTTGCAAAGCAGGAGGTTTTCTCTGACATATAATAGACATGATCTGCACTGGTGATGCCTTTTGTGTGCCGCCAACCCCCCACCTACCCCCAAAACCTTGAGGCTAATCCAATGGACATCACCATAAAATGAAGGATTCTGGGCTCCTATTATGCTTGGGGGTAACGTGCTCGTACTCTCTGCCATTTACTGTATTTAACCACCTGCATTGTGACATGGTTGTTTCGTGACCTGAAAAGGTTATTTCTTCTTTACGGTTAACAATGTGATGTCAGCGCTCAAGCCCTTTCCTGCATTTTAAATAAACATTCTGCCACAGGTTGTGTCCCTATATGTGTTTATAGTCATTTTTTCTGGTCGGTAGCTTGGTGTTTACAATGTTTTTAAGTCTTTCCTTGGCAGAGGCTCATACTGGGAATGGTGGATCGATACTCCACCTTTTGTTAATGTGATGCTCATTCTGTACGCTCCTCTTTTACCAGCCCGGCCTGCAGAGCCCACTCCAGAATAACCGGCAGACCCAATCAGCCGGGTCTTTCATTAAGTTCACCGCCCCCTGTTTGGCCCCGATGTCATTAATTCAAGTATAATGGTAAAAACAAGCGATCCAAAGGGTTTCTTTTGAAAGTGGAGTTTGAATTTTGATGAGGTTTTTACAATACCTGCAGGGAGAGCAGTTGAGCTTGGCCAATTAAGAGCCAGACAGACCCAAATTTGGATCTCTCAGCCCCTCTAAAGTCCCATCCGGCTCTGTATGGGTTGAGAGGTAGACATACGGTACCGACAAATGGATTGATAAGGACAGAACTGGAACTAACAGCAAGCTACTGTACCAAATCTGTAGTTGAACCAAAAGACAAGCATATTTCTGTAGCACCTTGGACAGCGTCCACCGGTGAAAACTACAGAACTGCCGTGCAGGACAGTCAGTCAACAAAGAGTCACCGAGATACAAAGGCACGTGTGGGGGATGGCTGATCATGGCATTGTTGTGGCATCCATGTTCCTCTTACAGCAACCCCCTCGATTGTTTGGTGGGGGGGGGGGGGACAACCAGATATGTACCACCTGAGACACTAGCCATAGCCCTCAAAGAGCATCATTAATGAGGACGAGAGCTTATTCACCCCCACCCCCTCCCAACTCCCCTTGTTTCCATAGTGACTGGCAGTCGCCTCAGCAACCTCTGGGATTCCCCCATCGTGTCACATGACCTCCGTCCAGCCTATCTCCCCTCCAATTACCCCCTCGGGGATTCCCCCACCGTGTCATATGACCTCCATGCAGCCCATCTCCCCTCCAATTACCCTCTCAGGGATTCTCATACCGTGTCACATGTCACATGACCTCTGTCCAGCCCACCTTCCTTC
>JABFEB020000043.1:6205636-6219166 GCA_019775895.2 Stomatorhinus ivindoensis
CCCCCCCCCCCCCCCCCCCCCCCCCCCCCCCCCCCCCAAGATCAGGGCTTCTGGTGGAAAGGCTTTTGACAGGCAATTACTCCGTATAGCGGCTTTAGAATGCATCAGAGGAGGGATTTAAACAATTACAGACGCTGCATGGGTCTGCCAGAGTCAGGCCAGCCACAAATTTATGATTTTGTGCAAACTGACAGCCATTAGCGAGGGTTGGAGTAATAAGCATTTTAGCCTTACAAAGCGAGAAGGGGGTGTAGAGGAAGGGGTGGGGGGCAAGAAAAAGGCATTTATCACAGCTGGCTTTAGGAGGGGTAGGGGCTCGCATCAGCCATGCCCCCCCCCTCCCCAAACCCCCCACCACACTGCCGGATTTCGCGGTCAATTAGGCCGAACGCAGGTACAAAATGGACACGGCGTGCGTCCGGGGCAAAGCCAATTATCAATAATGTTTAATTTCACCCTCCCTGCTAAGACCTGGTGGTGGTAGGGGTGGAGAGTGCGGGTCTCCCAAAGGAGAAGGGCGCAAATGAAGATCGGCGACCCATGAAAGGGGGACTGCCGCTGCGGACCACAAAGAGAAGCCCTCTGACAGAAACACGCGGTCCTGTCATCACTGGCGCCAGCACAGTTCACAAAGGATTGACTGAAGTATGGTTAAACGGCATCCAGACAGGGCAGGAAATGTACTGGGAGATTTCTGCAAAGAATAAAGAAGGAACAAGGAATGAAATGATGACATTTAAGACCAGGTACACATGAAAAGCTACACAAGCGCCCAGAAAAGCATCAGCGCATCAAAGCTCCTGCTGGCTTTTATGAATCTGTAGCTGTATCACTGCTAAACGCTCACTTGATGCTGGTGGAAGCCTCCTGGCCAGGAGAATATGACGACGCGGAGAAGATGCCGGTTCTCCAGCGAGATGGGAACACCCCCTGAGGCTAGAGCAGACGCTTATCATATCTGACACCGGCTTTGACGCGGTTTAGCCGTCCCGGTGTGATCACACAGCAGTGACCCCTTCCCATCATGCAGCTTCTCTGTTATCATACCCAGCCTCACACATCATCCAGTCGCTGGCCTTGGATGTTAAAAGCATTTCCTTTAAATTAACGTCTGCCAACGAGGACATTGGCCCGCATTCCCCGCTTTTATAAACACCGCTGATGTCGCTCCAGTACTCCGAGGACTGAAATTCCTTCTTCCCAGACAATAGCGAGGATACAGTATTATGCTGGACCTCTACAGCAACACAACAACACCACGTTGCGGCCAACGGGAACCTTTCGGTTTTCCTCACACTTCCGTCATGAAGTGATTGAACTCTGCCCTGAATTCTGGGAGTGAAGCCCACCCTGAAGCAGGGGAACACACTTAGACTTACTGGCCTTCTCACAATCTAGGCAAACCCTGGATAATTCAGTGGACAGAGGACAGAGGTGTCATGAACAAATGAGCCCCGAATGATTTGTTTAGCTCTGCGGTGCCCAGTCTTATCCTCAAAGGGCCGGTGTGTATGCAGGTTTTTGGGATAAGCTGTAGGTCAACTGTTCAAACCCAGGCGTGAGAATTCTTCAGCTAATAAGTCCTCTAATTAGTAAACTAATTGGGGAATTGCAGTGAAAATGTGAAAACCCACATATAGGGCATCAGTTTAAGGATTGCACACATGACAATGGTCTCCGTCCAGGGATCCGTTTCACAAAACCGTCATAGTGCTACAATTCTTGTAACTTCAGAGAGAGTGAGAATTTGATATGGTGACCCTGGGACAGATCTGGTGTCTGGGCAGAGGCGGAAAGCTCAGGTCCAGAAAGTACAAATCCAGACTATGGTTTTGTTTCAACCAACAAATTGAGTACTCTGTGACTGTTACTCTTTAACTCGTTGGTTGAAACAAAACCTTGGTCTGGATTTGTACTTTTTGGAACTCAGCTCTCCATCTCTGGGTCTGCCCTACCAACACCCCTCAAAACCCTCATGACTCAGGCGGACATCAGGCAGCACTGGTCACTCATAGACCTCAGATACGGGCTGTTAAATGGAGCTCCTGATGGAATTTCCTGCGACCTGGTGAACTTATAAGCTCATGTGAGTACAGCATGACGATCATGCAACATGTGGCAATAATACAACCCGACTATATGCACTGATTCATGCATTTATACAATCAATACGACAAGGATGTCCTCCTGAGTTTATTAGGATTATATGCTGGTAATGGGTGGGTGGCATGTGCGGGGGGAGGGCAAAAAAGGGAGGGGGCAATTAAAGTGCAGAAAGCAAAGCACACGGCAGCAAATGTACCCCTTACCAGGCAGCCAGCTGTCTCACGCTGAGCCAGATCACGATCTCAGGTGTGTCACTTGTAAGAGTTTACCCTCCCCTCTCCCCGAGCCGCCCCCACAAATCCCACACCGTATGCCTGACAGAGAATTTAGTGACTTACTGACACTGCCAGTCATAATTATTTCCTTACTATATATGTCTATATATATATGTGCGTGTCTGACTTGCATGTTGTTAACAGCTGCCAGCTCTACCCATATGTCCATATTCTTCATGCACACTAGCCTCCCCTCTCCACCTTCCAGAAACATCCACCTGTGACATGAGGCTGGATCCATCCGTAAGACACCACAGGCCAGAGATAAATTTGCTCGCTGCCTGTTTCTCATGTGAGGATTAATATACTGGAATCTTTCAATTAACTTCTCAGGAATATACATATACAGCTCTGGAAAAAAATAATAAACCACTCTATATTAAAAAAAATCTTCATTTTAATATCCTGGTTTTATCCTGGGTCTAATGCTGAGTTTCTAAGACAGCAGTAAGGAGAAACAGGAGACGGTGGAAACGACCAGAAAGCAGTCAGGAAAATGGTGAAAGCAACATTCTATTGGCAAAGACGACCGTTAACTTATCCGACAGTATCTCATAAATCATAGGATGATATCAAGTAACGTTCAAAAGGAATGGGAAACATTAAGTGCAGGTGTGAAGTGCACTACAAGGACAGTTCGTATCAGGCTTCTAGAAACAGGACTGAAGACCCATAAAGCAAGGAAGAAGCCCTTCATTAATGAGAAGCAGGGAAGAACCAGGCTGCAGTTTGCTTTTTTGCATATCTTTTACATAAGCACTTACCCATAACCTGAGAAATGAGTGGAACTGAAAATGTTGGTGTGGTCTCCTAATTTTTCTCAGAGCTGTACAAATATGTTTATGTAGAAATAATCAAAATATCAGCTGGCTGTTTAACCTGTACATTGTGTGTGACACCCCCATGGTAATCAGTACTCAAATGCGTGAGGGCTGAGCCAGCATGGTACTTCAAGGCAAGACACCTTGTGCTGTTATTTCCAGCAAAAATTTCCCAGCTTTTTACATTCAATCAGAGCTAAAAGAAGACATCAAATATCAAGATGAAGAAGTTTCATATACTTCAAAACACTTCTGATGTTGTAACATTGTCTGTATGTTATATGGTGCACAGTGATAGCTAATAAAACCTTCACTTGGGAAAGTCATAGCTAAATGGAAAGACAGGAAAGTTAGCCAGAGCTGAGAGGTATTTTCAAGGAACCTCGTTAAGTGCCCCCTTACAAAGGGGGAATGAGTGTCGTGCGCCATTCAAAAATCGTTTCCATGGCAACCAGCCATTTATTACGGGCTCCTCACCAAAGGTAGTCAACCGGTGGGCTGCCTGCATGCCGAAGACTCACGGTCAAAGCGAGGTCATCCCGGGAATCATTCTCCCCCATCCCCTCTGACTTACCCGAGCGACATTGAAACCCACGTTACGCAGTCTGGGAACAAGAGCAGGGAGATTGACGCTACTAAGCCAGGATGCCAAAGGATAAACCAATTGGAAGGCTCTTGAGGCAGAGGCCATTGCAAGCTAGGCCTTCACCCAACTTGCACCTTGGTTCCTTTTGTTCGATGCACAGAAGCCCTCGCTCCTACACTCAAGGACTCCTGCAGCTGCTGTGAGAAAGAGCCGCAAAGCTCAGCTGAGAAGTATGCCGGTGCTTTGGCACTTTTACGAGAAAAATGGCCCATTGTTAGCAGCCAGGCAGCTACGTTGCGGTAACAGAAAACACAGTATCCCTACAGCATCATTTTAACTACCTGGTTTAAGGAATTTGTAGCACACATAGGGACATAGCTACGACACGATCATAACAGGTGCAAATGCAAGTCTTTAAGGTCAGCCGACGAGGACAACGGAATCCATGCCAGATAAAGCAAGGAATTGTGGGATATTACATGACTCATCATTCTTCATCATTAGATAAGAGGGTGACTTGCGTAACCAGCACAATGCGACGGGGATGCGTCCCTCGTTCTGTCACTCACAGCAAAGCCGGCAGGTTCCCGGGGAGCAGTGTCACGGCAGTGACGGCCGGCAACAAGCGTGACGGACGCCTCCGCTAAGCTCACACACGCACCTTTAGGAATGACGAGCTGCACTCAAGTTGTCGGAAATCCACATGGCTGAGCTGACTTGATGATTTTGACAAGAAGCCCAACTGGTGAATTTGGGGCACGGTGCACGTGTCCTTAAACATGTGACTCTGTGGCATCTTCATTGCTTTTAGAACCAGGTCAAAGGTCAACATCAACTCCACCTCCAATCAAACCATGTGAACTGATGTGGAATCCTGATTTGATGCATGATGACCACCCCTCACCTCATGTCCCTTGCTTAGCTCATTTTATTTATTTAGCAGATGCCTTCATCCAAAGCAAACCAGGTCCTGAAGCAATTTCAGGTTATAGGCTTTGCTGAATATCCAAGGGATTTGAACCAATGACCTTTGGATCGCAGGCAAAGTCCTAACCAAATGAGTCACCTTCTGTCCCTTTACTAAACTGGCACCTGACTGTAGAGGAAAGACCAAACTTTCTAACTGTACATGCTGTAAAGATCCTGCAACCACTAACAAGTGCCCCAGAGAAGTGTGTGTGTGAGTGTGTATGTGAAGTCCAGGTATACCTTACCTTGTGGGGACTAAATGTTATTTTTTTTCTGATTCCTGGTCCCCATAAAGGAAAACTCAATTTTCTAAAAACCCATGACTGCAATCAAAAAACTAAAAATGCAAAAAGTCTTTTATTTTGTTTGGTTACTTATGATTATGGTTAGGACAGGGTAGGGGTTGTCAAAGTTAACAGTAGCATTTTGCCCCATGGAAATGAATGAGCGGTCCCCACGGAGATATGATTACAGGTCTGTGTGTGTCTGTGCACATGATGCAACAGGGGGGTCCGGCCACACTGGTGGCAGAGTTGGATCCCCGACGAGGCGCCAAGCCTCCCGTTGGCACGGGTCATGCACGGCCGAGTGAGAAAGTACAGACCTGACCAGGCTGGTGGCTTGGTACTTGCCAATACCCTGGGTCTGGCTTGCTAGCAAATGTAGCTGGACCCCCTTCTGCTTGATTCATATGGAGTGTCCTCTTGATACCATGGTGACATCTGTCCTGTGACTTTCCAGCACTTGGCAAAGCCCTGCAAGCACAGGCAGATAGGTGCTCTACAAGCTTGACTTGCTCCAGATCCAGGCAAACTGCTCTATACTTCAGCTTGACATCAGAATGAAACTGGGATTCACCCATAACTAAAGTCCTGTACTCAGTACGATACAAACATTTGGCATACAGGAGCATCCAGCAGGTGAGGGTCAATATTCATTTTTTTAATCATTAAATTTTTAAATAAGTTCCACTTCACCTTAGTAACAAACCTGGCTAAATGTCTCAAAATTACTACAAACTTAAGTTTATTTTATAATGTGTGCAGGGAAGAAAAATATCAGATATGTTCTACAAATTCTTTAAAGAAGAAACATCGAATCAAGATGAATGAAAATAAATTTTGGAATCTAACATCACCTTGTTTGATTAGAAAAGGATATGGACCGATTCTAAGTAAATATTTTAAAAATTATATCAACAGACAACAGAAAAACAAAAATGACCCAGCCATTTCCATGGGCTCAGTTCAAAAGGCCTTTTAACCACGTATTACGCTGAATATGAGAGATCAGGGAATGTGGAGAAGCCAGTGAATGTAAACAGCTAGATTTGTCACGCTACCCACAACTGTCTGTAACCTCACCTGATTGGTTAGACACAATTCTGTGTTTAACGTGAAAACGTGAAGCACGATTAAATGGTATGGGGATGGTATTAACATGGCACAGATATCAGCGAGGCCTCATCTTCAAGATGCCAGCGGGACGGAATTAGGCAGCACTCTGTTCTTTTTCTGCCTGGACGCACCAGGAGTCGACATCCCTGAGAATCAACATGGCGGATTTTCGCAAACGGATATGGAGCGATGAAATCGGGCCTCTGGTTACTGCCTGGATATTCCCAGCGGCCAGGACTCAGGAGAAGCGACCTTTCAGTCCCTACGCTCCAGGCTTTGCCCACTGAACTATAAGTATTGATTCCTGACAGCCAAAGCGGAAATGGATAGCAGGTGATTTGGGCGATTTCTGCCCCAGAGGGAAGGACGTCAGACCGGCTGTTTTCATAGCGTACGCACCACTTAACAGCCACGTCCGCCAAATTACCCTCATCCAAGCAGATGTTAGCAAAACCGAGTAATTCTTTATATTGTATTTTTTTTTGTTATGTCGCATTTCTCCATGTAACGATTTCCCGTTAGAAAGGTTATTAGAGGATATTAAAGGACGGTAACCCTGGAGATGGCATCGTACCCATGTTCTTCCTCATTTGGCCGTAATCACGCCCTGAGAAGTTTAAGTACATGCTCACGTTAGGTGGGCCGTTAGATTACTGCATATTGCTGAAGAAATTATATATAATTGAGGAATTGAAGAAACATATTGAAAGGTGCTGGGAAATGAAAATGAAAAGCTTGAAAAAAGCAAGAGACGCAATGTGACTGGGGGCAGTGGACGCGATATGCCAAGGCTTAGGATGACCTTCCAGTCGGCTTGGGTGAATGAGTTTGGGAGGGGCGTGTGCTTGGTTTTCATTGGCTGCTATAAGATTACCCAGAAGTCTCCAAATGGGCAAGAAAAGCAAGGATCAACCAGACAGGCTTCCCCACCATTCTGGGGAGGACAGAAGTTTTTAAACTGGAACAGGTACCTGAACACGAAAGAAGGACGGCAAGCTGAAAGCAGGTTCAAAACTAACCATCATACCAGGGAATTTCAGACTAAAGTCTGAGGCCTTCCATACTCAATCGATACCAGGAGAGCAGGGGAATTTAAGAGGGAAAACCCCCCCCCCATTTATGGACCATCGGCAACTAAAATCCAACTCCAGTCAACCAGTGAGGTAACCATTGTGGGGAAAACAAAAAGTTCCTTTGTGTCTGAGAGCAGAGTGGGAATGGGTTTGTTATCAGTTCAGAAACAGGAAGAGTGAAGCAGGCCGTACTGGTCCGCCATCTCCAGGAAGCTGGAGCATCTCTGGGGAAATCCACCTGGTGGAAAGTGTCGATCTCAGCAGATACGGAGATATTAAAAATGGGGGCGGGGCCAGAGAGATGTGGGTTAGGCTGCAGCCTCCTCCCACCATACATCTGTTGTTTTGGTGCGATGGCAATAACTGCACAACGCAATTGGACGCAATTTGTGCGGCGTGGCTGACAGCTTTGACCTTCAAGCCGATAATCCTGCATAAATGTGAGGGGAGGGGGGGTGTTATTTTTAAGCATTTATTTATAAGAATGATGTTAGCAGGCAATTTCTAACCTCTGCTAGTTTGTGTTATTTACGCCAAAATTTGTTTGCTGGCCATTTTCCAGAGCGGCTATGAATGCCACACGTCAGCTGTCATCTGGAGAGTACCGAGCAACAGGAGATGGCGCTGCCAGTGCGGGCGCTACGTCAACACTGAAATGCAGGGATAATGAGCACCAATCGGAATGGCCGCTTCTCGGTACGAATGGGAGGGCTGCTCCTTGCCCACCTTCGATACGAGTGGAAAATCCCTAACACAGAGGAAGAAAATTTGATATTTTTTTGAGACAGAAAACAAATAAATGATATCAGGAACAAGTTTACTGATGTTGTTGAGGGACACCTCGAACTCCATGAACAGTGCCAGTCAGCTAATCAGGCACTAAGGCTGCCATCTTCTGAGCGGCTGCCGACTTAGCAAGGTCATAAAAAGGTGCCGATGGCGAAGTTTGCCAAGGACACTACGTGGCCTTCAACTGGGACCGCCCATGACCGTCTACCATCTGTGAGGGGCCAACATCTCACACGTCAGCTCGGCAGCGAAGGCGGACCCTCTGACTGCGCCCAAATGTCCCAATCGTCAAACAAGCAATTTTAGGGGAGACGTCATTAGCCAAGTCCTACAGACAAAAATAACAGATAGATGAGGCAAAGAATTTGTGAAACAAATATGCCATGGATCCCTGCTTTCGTCTGCAGCAGAGTTTGAAGATTCCATTGTTCAAACACACCGTAATCAGCTCACTAGCTAATTGCCAGGCTTAGAAGGTGTGTCTGAGCAATCCTTTCCGGACTACAGCGAGGGAACCATGAAATATGCAAGCCTTTGCTATCCGACAATTCAACGATATTTCTAAACACGTATTTCAGCCACTAAAACTTGCAAAAGTAGTTCTCTGACTTTAAGTCTCTGATGTTAAATTTTTGCCACCTTTCCCGTCAAGAGGCCCGCCTAACAGTGACACATAAAAAGTGCCCCACCAAGCAGGAGTTATCAGACCTGCCCCCTCATCAAAAAGCACTAAGTAGTGAAAACAGAGAATGAATCTGCCACACGAAAAGGGGCCAGAGAGTTTGGCACCACGCTCTCAGTGAGGGTTATATCACGGCACAATCAAAAGACCTGCATCCGGCATTCGACAGAGCTCCAATTCAATTATGTTGTCAGGTTGATGACATCCTCTGGAAAGTACAATATTCTGAGATTCACACAAAGACTCTTAATGCACGGCTATCTTTCCTGGCCTTGCCAGCTATAAAAAGAGAAAAGAGTCTCTCACGTGCTTCAAAAACAAACAGATATTTTCTTTTTGCCAGTAGAATTGCAGACCTGTTTGTTTGCCCCGTGCAAGCAAGTAGTTAACAGGCACCAGGAGAAAAACGCTATCCAGGCCATAATGGTGCAAAGATGGAGACCACCCCACCCCCACCCCATCCAGATTATCTGGATCCAGAGAAGCTGCACAGCCCCTCCTGCAGACCTATACCACCTCCTCTCAGAAAGGTCTAGAAAAGTCAGCCCTGCTGGGCATGCCACATTTACACAGCTGCTCCGCCTAAAGCGATCATGTCTTATTTTCAGTCTACTTCCTTCCTCCCTCCCTCCTGATAATATATTTGGGAAAAACAAATACATCAGCGGCAGACACATCGGAATGAAACCGGGACACCGTAAATGCAAAAGTCAGTTTAAAAGACAGAGGGTGCTTAAGCGAAGCTTGCTGTCATGACCTGCTCGTACGATCCCCCTCTGTGCCACACGTCCACATTTACCACATGTGAAATCCCGATTGTAATCACCTGTTGCCTGTTATCTTCGGTTTGTCCTGTGTATATTAGTCCGCATTCAAATTTGTTTCCCCAGGTCCGTCATTAACATAAATTTGCCGTGTGCGCCGCTGTCGTCTTATCAACCCTGAATAAACCCCGTTTCTGCCCGTATTCATGGCTCACTTGCCTGTTTCTCAGCTCGCCACAAGCTGGTCATCACACTTGCTGGGGTAGGCATCTCGTTGTACCTTCGAGGACGGCTTGCAGACTGCTTCAATGTGCCCAAATGAAGGGATCAAATTCATAAACTAATCTAAACTCCATGCAGATCAAAACAATAACACATTTTTCAAGACGAACAACAAATAATTTCCGTTTCCACCAAGTGCTACGTGGAAACAATGAATCCTTCAAAACATTTCACCGGGTTTGACGTAATTAAAATATGGCGGTCATTTGAAATTACCTGTGAAGTTTCTAACAGGAGTGTATCATGAGGCCAGTGCTGACTGGCGGTCTAGTGACAGCGGTTTTCAAAACACACGCAATAGTAGCAGATGGCGCAATGGGTAGCTCTGTAGGTTTAATTCCACTTACACTCTGAAAAGGAAATGAAATGCTTTATTTGCCATTTGCACAAGCATGAGTAAAGATACACAGGAATGTTTCTTTTCACATATTACTTTTGTTGAAAAATGAGCAGGACAGATACGGTTGAGAGAGAAGCTTGGGGTCTGAACACAGGGTCAGACCATTCATCCAGCACCCAGGAGTATTTCAGGCAGTTAACAGCCTTACTTAAGGGCTCAGCGGAGACCTGAATATTCAGGCAAGGATGGGATTAAAACCGTCAAGTTTCCGCCTAACCTGCAGAGCCAAGTACTGCCAAATGAGTCTGTACTCGTGGAAGTCTTACTAACACAAAAATGTTCTGAGGGCAGAAGAAATAATAATTAGCTCAGAGAGTTAACTAATCAGATTGTAGAGGAGGTGGGTACAAGCAACTAGAGGAGGCCGGACCAAGACATCTGATTAGTTGGTCCTGCCTCCTCTAATTGCTTGGACCCACCTCCTCTATAATCTGATTGATTCAGGGAGATAACCAATCATTTTTCCTTCTGCCCTCAGAACATTTTTGTGTAAAGTAAAACTCTCATGAGCAGAGTCTCCAAGCTCATAAGTGTCTCTAAAGTGTCTGTAGCGCCTGTACATGCCCTTTTATAGACTGGCATCTCATCAAGGCTTTATACAAGGCTTGTTCCCAGTGCAGTCTGGGATAGCCCCTCCGTCCCAGCTACCCAGCCCATGATAAGCCATCAGATGACACGCAAGGTGCTTAACCATTTCCATGATCACAAATTAACAAATGATGCTGGCAAAAGCATTAACCCTGCGGAGCAAAGGCAGTCGGCAAGATCACAGCTAAACATGTATTGACATTCTTGTCATCTGGCTATGCAGCAATTATCAAACATTTTGCATATTTTAATTATAAAGTACACCATGCAAAACAGTTACGATAATAATAACACACCAAGTCAATTTAGTAACATTTAGACACTCTCCCATCTACACCAAGGAGAAACCTTAATTAGGAGCGACCAGCTCTAATCTCCATACTGCAGATATAAGGAACAGCATTGACACGGTGAAGAACTGGCGTCTCATCTGCCAAATGCCACAGCTCACTGAAGAAAGGGAGTTCGGCACGGCGTGCGTGTCTCCTGTGATCCATCCGTTTGTTTCCCCGTCACAGACGGCAGAGCTAACGGTGTTTTTAAACATCCCAAGGAAATGGCGGAGCTCAGTCTTTCAGAGTGTAGGGGATTCAGTCAACCAGGGATGCGGGGACCAGACCAGAAAGCAAGCTGATGGGAAAAGTAATCGGAGATTTAAAAAATAAAAATGCAAGCCTGAAAGTGCACATTGTACAGGCAGAAAGGCGAGATGAGCCCAGTTGTAGCTTCAGTTTGTTTTTTCTGCCTCACCTGAAAACACATCAGAGTTTTACCAGGTGTCTTTTCAGCGGGCGGAGTGACAAATTTGAGTATTGCTATGTGGCTCAGTGGATTAAGATGCCATGCAGAAGGTCATGGCTTCAAATCCCAGAGTTGACAGAGGACTTCTGCTGTTGAGCCCTTGAGCAAAGCCCTTAACCCCCAATCACTCCAGTGACTGCCTGACCCAGCTTTTTCAACTGTATGTTGCTTTGGATAAAAGTATCTGATAAATAAAAATGTAAATGAACTGTCATAATGTGAAACTTAAAATGGCAATAGATGACAGGACTGTAACTAGGCCTTGAGAATTCACTCTGCTACCACTCTACATCTGCCAGACATTCAATTAATTGCATTTATGATAAAAGCACCACGAGGGCTCAACTGTCCTTCATCCCATCTAGAATCTCTGCCACCCCTAGAGGGGTCCAGGCCACATCAATAATTACAAGTCAACAGTAAAATATTTGCTTTGACAGCTAAACAAAAGAACACAATATTAAGACTCACTAACAAGAATTTCTGACATGAGTGGCTCAGTCCAAGGTAGGCCAGCAGACAAAATGATCGAGGGATGAGCGTTAGGAAGAGGGCCACTGTTTATGGGGGGTGGGTTTAATGAAAAGAAAAGATCTGACTTTCGGCATCTGCGCAAGGGAAACCAAACCAAACCTGGGGTGAGTCTAGGATCTTTTTAAGGTGGGAGCTAAAAGGGGCCGTAACTCAAACAGAGGGGTCAACCTTATCATTAGCCAATGACATGGCTTGAATCGGTGAGTGATAGGGGAAGGGGCTCTCCCATGACCAATCAGCTTTCAGCTGGGGGCAGTCCCTCTGTGGCTCCACCCCTGTCACTGAGGGAAAGTGGACAGCTGAACAATGAACAGCTTTCAGTCAGTCAGCTTTCAGCTGGGGCCCCTGAACTACGCTAGGACATGAAACGGGTTTGGGCTGCAATGTGGCGTTGGCAGCTGGGTCAAGGCATACTTCAGTACTCGAACTTGAAGCCTGACTGTCTCCATTGTACAACTACAGTTGCACTTCACACCCACGATACACCATATCTTTGAGTGATACAGCCTGGGGTGACTCTCAGCAGGAATAGCATGAGGATCCTTTAGATCCATTACAGATTTTCACTTTGTTATGAGAGTCACATCACGTATCAGCATCATTCTATATTATATTATTAAACAATGGAGGACCTGACATTAGGGGTGGTGCAATGGTTAGAACTGCTGTCTTACACAAGTGTGACTAGGGCTTGAGTCTCCACCACAGTTCCATGAGTGTGGAGTTTGCACGTTCTCCCTGTCTTCACAGGGGGTTTCCTCTTGGTTTTCCGGTTCCTCCCCCCTCCCTGCCACATAGTCTAAGAACATGCCGAGGTAATTTGGGACTACAAAATTGCCAATAGGTGTGTGTGTGTGTGTCGGTATACATAGATCACATTTGTGGACCAAAATGTCCCCATAGTGCAGTAAAACCTGAAACTTCCTTACTTTTGGGGATATTTCTTCAGGTCCCCATTTGGATAACCTCAGTTCTATAAAAATCTAAAAAGATATCTCCTATTTCGCGTTTGTACAATCAATCGCATGACAGCTCTTTCCCATTGTACATGATTTTTAGCGGCATTCAGATCGAACGCTAACACTGCCCCCCTGTATTTTTTGCAACTCGGTGGGTGTGAGTACACTGACTTCCGTCTGCTGTGACATCATGCGCATACCCTTCACAGTATGCAAAGCGTACGATAAGACGTGACAATCCCGGAGTATTTTGCATTTTTTACAGAAACCAGTAGCACAGCGATTTGCAATCTTTGTAAAATAAAGTTTTGAGAAGTGGGAATAGCATTTAATGGACAATTCCATGGGGTGGCATGGTGGTGCAGTGGTTAGCACTGTTGCCTCCCACCTCTGGGACCTGGGTTCGAGTGTCCACCTGGGTTCCATGTGCATGTTCTCCCTGTGTCGTCGTGGGGTTTCCTCCGGGTACTCCGGTTTCCCCCCATAGTCCAAAGACATGCTGAG
>JABFEB020000043.1:6284841-6296909 GCA_019775895.2 Stomatorhinus ivindoensis
TTCAGATAGAAATGAATGAGCGGTCCCCATAAGGATATGTTTACCCTACATGTGCGTGCGTGCGTGTGTGTGTGTGTATATATCCATCCATCCAGCCTATTCCGGAGACTACGGGTGCAAGGCAGTGAACAAAGTAGAATGGGGCGCCAACCCATCACAGGGCACACATACACTCCATTCACTCACACAAGCACAACTATGGACAATTTGGTAACTCCAGTGAGTTTCAACATGTGTTTGGACTAAAGGGATATATATATACACACATACATGGGTGTATATATATATATGCACATACACAGTGCATATATCCACTTTACGTGTGTGTGTGTGTGTGTGTGTATGTGTATACACATCGTGAGACATTCTCTGTCTCCCTTTGTTGTACAGTCCATACCTACTTCGCCAGACTCCTATGCCTTTAAGAAAGTATAGCACGGATACATTAAATCAATCAAATCCACGCTTTCAAAGATATACTGGTGAATGACGCAATGATAGAGTACATTTCATTGACGGTGGGAAAAAAACACACAGCATAAGGAAATCCAAGAGTGCCGCAAGGTCTTTCATACATAAAAGGAGTTTGAAAAACACTCACACGTTCAGATGAGCGTTCCATATAAAGTGGCTTTTTATTCATACTTGACATCTTTCCTGAAACAATTTAGGCAAGGTACCCTCCTCAAGGCAGTACAACAGTACTGCTACATGACCAGTGCATGTCCTTAACCCCAATTTTGGACACGACCATCTTTCACCACATATATATTTAAAAAGCATCTTAAGCTTAATTTTGTTTTCCAAAAGGAAGTAGAACTACGGATGTGAGGGATTTTTCAAAAAACAAAAAGCAACTTTGATGATCAACGTGTTCATTCTCAGCAGCACCTTGCCCATGGAGAACTGGCGTACATTTCGCCTGAACTGATGGGTTAGCAAAATTAGCTGACAAAATTAGCAAACAGCTCATCACTTAGAGCATTGTAAACTGCTAAATCATTCATGGACCATTGCTTCTTACATTTCAATATGAAACAAGCTGCACTCGATAGTGTGAAGGCCCTTATCTTGAAACAGCACACGATGCGCTGCCCCTTATCGCCATGATTGTTACGGTGATGAGGTAATGATTAGCTTGGAACCCCTGCTTATCCTTATCTACAAGAAGAACGCTTACTTCAAGTGCTGTCCGGCCTGGTACAGTACAGAGGGCCACACTCTGTATAAGGACCCAACACAGCAAAACATGGGGCTGCACAATAGTGTATTAAAAGATAATTAAACAACAAAAAGCCCATTAAAATAATAAGGTGGACAAAAGGGAGAAAAATCCCCAAAACGCCACAGGATCATTATTGTTTTTCTCTTTAATTTGTGACATAATAAATGTTCCATTTAAACATGTAAAGTAAACAATAGAATTTTAAAATCAGCTGTGACAAAACCACCCTTTAAATTTAATTTTCACTTACTGTATGTTCCATTCCAGCATTTTATCTTAATTGAAAACGGATAACAAAACACTTGGGGTCAGTCCCAGTATGCAGGGGCACAATGGCTAATAATTCCAGCAACACAACACATGAAAGGAAACATACCACAGTTTCTAGGGGGAATGTTATGTACCTAATTAGTTTAAAACTGATGAACAGTGTACAACTGGGAGAAACAGCATACATATGAATGCCATCCTGAAGCTATTATTCTTAATATTAATATTAATAATAATAAAGATTTACAGCCACTGGTCTATACATGCACGCCTGTAAAGGAATATTATTTTCATAATATTTGCATTATTATTGCAGGGAGGGTGGGTGATTTCCCATTTGAAAACTTGACTAGTTCATTGGAAGCCAGAATTGTCATTCTCTACGTTTGTATTAAAAGTCATATCTCTTTGTGTAAACGGTGTATTAATGTGATTTTTTTTAACAAACACCGATGTCAATTCAAGGGGACCGTTAATGAATCTATGCGCACACAAAGGCACATTTTCAGCGCTTTCAGAAACTGGGACATTAAAATACGCCGTCTGACAGGGCTGTGGGGAAAAAATAGCTAATTTAATGGCTCCAGGGATGGTGATTATTATGACATTTAAAGAGGTATTTCTGTGGCAGAAAGGAGTCATTTAGACCACATCTTAAGTGCACTATGAACGCCAAGGTCACGTAACTGTTTTCATTACTCCGCGAATAAAATGCTAATGGGAATGTTCACATACCTTTCGTATTTCTCTATAATCCGTACTCTAAAGACTGTTTTATCTATCTTAGCCAGTAGAGTGTTGTCACTATATAAAATATATACATGTCATTAATAACAAATAAGAAAAAACACGGAAAAACTTCTCATTTTAATATAATTATCGTTGTTCCCGTGCACATACGACTTCCATTACTGAACGATTACTGGACTCCATAAAAAACCAGGAATCGTTTATCTCTGCCTTTAAGTGATAGAATGTTGAAACTCTCCATATATTGAGTAACGTGATTGATGAAAGCTGCCGTACAATTAGAAAGGTAAAACTGAAGTAAAATGCAATTTTGTATAGAACAAACAAATATATAGTATAATAGGAAAGCGACCTTATAAACTAGTAAACACCAGTTTTGCACACAAGCAAAACTTTCGTATAAGATACACATAGGCCTATAGGTGTGCATAATTGCGGGAGCGCTATCTGTTATTTAATCCGTTAAATCCTAGTTAGGATTAACCAAATCCCCTGTAGCTGCCATATGTTACATTAATAAACAGCGTCATCCGTTTCACAGGCATCAGTTGGAAGCACGCACTTCAACAGTATTCCTCCAGTCCGTATAATGAGTCGTGTACAGGGTGTGCTGCTCGTTATCGTTTTACAATGCTGTGACCTGCAACCGAAGGGGGTATAACTCTATGGCTATAACCCATTTGTTTCATCTGCGCCAATAGCCCGGCGCGATGGGTGGTCCTGGGGGCACTGAAAGGAGGCACAAGGGTGAATTATCCCTACATTTCAGAGTTTGCTCGCGTTCCGACGTTTTTTTCTGAGAGCTATCGCCAAATAACGCAATTAACGCGTCACTATTAGTAAAATGTACAGTTTTCGAAATTAGCTGTTCGCCGTTACTAATCATCGCAGACAACATGATAAATCAAATAAGCAATGAGGTTTAATATACATAATTAACAATGTTTTTAAATCCATTACAAGCTGCAGAACTAATAATGAATTAAACTGTCCCCGAGGTCATATGTATACAGCCAATTATCCATATTCCGTTATACCACACACGATTTTTACCGAAAGCAACGTCTTCATTAAACATTACACAATACAAACGATTTGGCAGACTTATTAGGCGTGACGTGTATTTTCATTTGAGCATCCGTCAAAAACTTCACCTGTAGCGCATTTGCAGTAATTAAAACTTTTATCTATATTCCAGCGCATTATACCATAATGCAACAATATTAATCCTTCTCCTCTTATCAAAACTTACAAATACTGCAAACTGTGACACATAAAACGTCATGCCGGGTTGTCCACCCACGTTAAACTGCTCTATCTTGTTTTCCCGGCGCTATACAATGATCAGAAGTAACATCTCGCATTATCCGTCAAGTAAATTTACTACATTTAATCTCATTTTTTTGTTTCACAACGACATAAGACTAACATAATATACAAAGGAAATAATATATTTAAAATTATGTTATTGTACCTCAGTATCCAGTAGGTCCCTGCTCGGCATTCTAGACTTTTCTTTTCTTTTTTTCCTTTTCACTTCAAATTAAGCTTTTACAAAACAAAACCAAATGGAAAATGAATAAACGAATATGCGATTTGGTCTCCATATAGTGCTGCGGTATATTAGGTGTGTGGCAGTATGAACGTCTATATACTACGTCTAATCCATTTATAATGTGGCGTTTCGGAGACGCAGTTTTGGGGGAAAAAATGACAGAATGATTGCTGAAGATGCACGAATGAATCAGAATGAGATGGCAAGAAATAGCGTCCGGCGATTCATACTGAGCAAACCCACTGAACTCTGAGTAATACTCTTCAATGTAATGCAGACGCAAGTGTCTGGTCGACCATTCGTGTAGCTAAGTAGTGGCGCCCGGTACACAAGATTGGTTAAAAGCAGAGAAAAGAACTTTTTTATCTAGGAAAATAAAGTTAAGGTCACATACCTCACTGTTTACAGAGAGATGCGGTTTGCTGCTGGAAACTGCCCGATCCACTCATGTAAGTGCGTCCATTAAAGGTATTATTTAATTCTTATATTGTCAGAAGTCTACCTAAATCGTTGGGAAAATTACATATACATCTATTACATTTATAGCTACAATGAAGGTTTGCTGAAAACAGAAAAACGGTTCGGTGCAGCCGCTTTACAGCCTGACTAATAGAACGCTGAGGTATATTTGAAACACTTCCGGTTAGGGTGATCGAATACACTAATATCTGTATTCAGAGAGTAGTTTTATATGGCCCTATATGCAGATCTAAACACGCTGGCAATGTCAACACACATTTTAACGTTTGAGATCAGAGACCATAAAAGCTTAAACATTTCTGTGCAATTTTAAATGATTTTAGCTCGTCTGTATGATGTTCCATTTTGCAGACCACAAAAGCTTAATTGTTCCTGGTGATTCCCTGACCGGAGCCCATGACCACTCACCGTACTGGGCTTTCTGCAAACTTTAGGTGCTGAAACAGTTTGTTAGCCAAACAAGAGGGCTAGTTAAAATACACGGAGCTCGTTTATGAGGCAGTCGCAATTAACCCGATGCCTAGGTTACGGCTGAATGAGCAGGCAACGCGTACTGGACACAGGGCGTGACGCTCATCCAGTCAATGTGCGTTTTTCGTAAGTGCGCCTGCTTGTACAGTAAGAGCCCAGACTTTATGCTGATCCCGCTTGTAATAACTCAGCATTAAATACTGTTTGCTCGCCAGTGATTACCTTGTGCGCCTGCTGTGGCTCTCTCTGACCACCAGGCACTGGTCTTTCTCATTTTTTATCGCTTCTTCTCGGATGAACTTGAAGCTATTGCTCGTAAACCATTTGGATTGTTCAATATCAAGCTCTTGGACTGCCATATTTATTTTTTAATGGTTACATTTTATGTGTTAAGTCACTAGTGGTAAACACCGCAGAATCTTCTTTATATCGCAACCGCTAGAGCAGTAAAAACCTTTTTTTCATTTGGAAAACAGTTTTATTTAAGCAATATATAGCAGCACTAACAGAATATCGAGATATGTTGTTAACTTACTGCATGCTCTCACTGTATGTCGAAGTTTGTGGGAAGTACTACAGCGCTCCTGTCCTGGTCTGGCTACGTTAGATGTACCAGCCCAATGTCAAAGAACAGGGCATGGATAGATTTACGCGTGTTTATCCAGCCTTGTGCTGGGGTATGAAGACTCAGCATAATTCCCATACAATGCCCTGTAGCCATTTTATATGGGAGGTGGGTGTTCTTGATATATCATAATGGGATCTGAATTATATTTGCAGCAACAAAAGCCCGCGTGTATTTCTGCGTTTATGAGTAGAGCAATGCAAGAAACAAACATCTAGAATGCATTAAAGTATTATTTTAATGTTCCTGACTCATTAGATTACATTTTTAAAGAAAGTTTTGAAAATACATTCAGTGCTTCTGCATCCACACGGCGAAAATTCGGCACACCCACGCGCAGGAAAAACTTTATCTGTCCGCACTTCATAAACTCTACGACCGAAGTACAGAAAGAAAATTAGGACGGTAAAAAAAATCGCAAGATAAAAAACATGACCTCTATTGATACAGGGTACAATTTATCTTAAGTGCATTTCTGGCCATTACAGACCTTCAGTGCAGCACAGACGAAACCTTCTCTGTGGCAGCAAAGCTAACACAATTTAGCTCAAACGAGATTTGCCTTAGGCGTGGACGTCAGCTCCAATCAACACTCATACATTTGGGCCCTGCATTGAAAAATATTACTCTATGAAAAGCAATATAAAATGTCTACCCATAAGTATACGTTTCATTTGATTAAATATCATTAAAGACACAACAAATCACCAGTCTTTTTTCACAGTCCTCTATAACTCATTATTATTGTCATTCCTTTATTCCATCAAATTTTATAGATTTTCAGGCCAAAAATTTAAATAGCATTTCAATGCATATTTAACAGGTAATACGTTTAGACACCATTAAATATTTATGGAAGGATACAATTGCAGTGCAAAATTGATATCAGAAGCCATTTGTATCTTCCCAAAGGTTGAACAATTTCTCATGAATTAAAAACATTGTTATTTTGAATATACACTTTCCCCCTCTGGAATCATCTTCAATATACATACAGTACACACACACATATATATGTTCCATTGTAATAACTCAGCATTAAATACTGTTTGCTCGCCAGTGATTACCTTGTGCGCCTGCTGTGGCTCTCTCTGACCACCAGGCACTGGTCTTTCTCATTTTTTAGCGCTTCTTCTCGGATGAACTTGAAGCTATTGCTCGCAAACCTTTCGGACTGTTCAATATCAAGCTCTTGGTACATATATCTATGTATGTGTGTGTGTGTGTGTTTGTGAAATTGTGTGGCCTCAGATGAAAAAGAAACGGCGTGAAACAGAATTCAGTCTGATCATTTACAAAACCATTTGGGCTCACAGCAATTTTTTTTATCGATTTGATGAGATCTTTCCTATATTATGCTATATTATGAGACTTGGATATATTATGATAAAAACTAGTGATCAGCTGATATGACGACTTCAAAACAATGTAAACATCAGATAAGAAATTGATTTCCATGCTGATGCTGAGCGATTGCCCTGCATACCACTGTGTGCTTTTGGTTAATGGCCTGCACTTCTCTGCCTAACTGAACTTCATGCCTGCCCAGAAGCCAAGTTGTGATGAAATATGGCAAAACTGTCTCATTAGCAACTGCAGACACATATATAAATAGGATGATATTCCTACAAGAATGAGGCGAACCGTGTACGAACAAACACCACTTTCTTTTTACACTGACATCTTTTAAGTGATAATGTAAAAATTTATATTGAGTCTCCCTACATTTACTCAATTACAACATCATTAACAGGTCTAGAAAAGTCATTTTCCAGCTCCAACGTTAAAATAGATCCTCTCACCTTAAACAGGTGACATAAGGTGAGTGACCCAAAGCAGAGCTACAGGAAACAGAACAACAACTTAGTGGACGTCCAGGTAAAAGCGATTCAGTCCATGTGAATTCTGATGCCTTTTCCTCGGCCGGCCGGCTCTTGATGCAGCATCCGCTCACCTGCTCCTGCACGCCTTCCTTCATGCCCTCTAGCCCTCCGGAGGTGGGATGTCTTCCGACTGAGCTCAGATCTCCTCTGCAGGTAAAACACTCCCGCAACTCGGGACTGAAAACACCCACCAGCTACTTACACTTTCTGCCAGAGACTCACATACATAACAAAAAACAAGCAAGTCTGTGAATAGCAGGAAACAAAAAAGGAAAAATATATTTTGTGGCTTAAAATACAGATGAACATAGCTTTAACAAACCCCCATTTCACTATTAAACTCATTTTAATTATTTTTCAGTCCTTCGCCATTGTTCGTTGATCCACGGAATGCACATAAGAATTCCGGAAAATCACAAAAGTATTTTTTGCTAGCAGAATGGCTTTTCTGTTTTTTTCTTTTATTTTCTAATTCCCTTATTGTATTTTTGTATCTGTTGTGCCCACAAAAGCAAACTGCTGAATGCATTGCCACAACATTTGTTGACCATTATTCCTTTCTGTTATCCACCAGCGCATGAATCAGAGAGACGGGCACCCGCTCAGGGGACGTACAATCAGCAGCAACCGGGGGTCGATTCTAGGAGGCCGTATCTACAGCTCCACAACTCCAGCGGCAAACTTAAGCCATCAGGAGCAACCTCTTTTTATCCCCTTACCCCCCCCAAACACACCAAAAATGTCATTGCGGTGCTGCACTCATAGCCACATCCACCTGCACAGAGTTGTGTCACTACAAACATGACAGGGATGAGAGCCCGGTCTGCACCGTGACTCAGCAGAGATGATATCATCATGGCACAGGGGCAAGCATCTTCTCCCCTGTGGAGCATAGCCGTAGATGTGGTTTATCACACACTAAATGACGTTGGTGACTGTGAAACTGCTCAATCGCAGCAAAGCTAAGTCACCAAGCATGTTAAGCTCAGCAAAGTACCCAGAATGTTAGCTACCGACAGCGGGAGGGTGTTGTTGCCATGCCCAATCGATCCCATCACGTCAAACTGAACGACCTTCTTCGGCACTGCGTGTTTAATGGGCAACCCCTTAAAAAGTGTGGGCGGGGCTACTCAGAGTCGTCTCCAGGTCACCTGCCAGTCTTACATCAGTCATGGCCTCCTCGTTCTTCTCTGGACCGCTTCTGTTGCCGTTTTGCATCAGATCGATACTCCCTGCTGCAGCTCCTGAGACTGAAGGATCTCCTGACCGCTTTTAGCAAATAAATCCTGACAGGCAGACGAGGCGAGAGCAGCAGACAGGCCTTTTGATTCATATGATTCCTAACTGCCGTGAAACTGAAATGATCCAGCTGCTTACGTTCATTTCAACAAAGAACAAAAAGTGAGCACTTTTTTTTTGGTGAATTGTGCAAGTGATGTGCACCTCAGATGGACATTAACTTAACGGGGATCGTGAGGTTGCAAGCTATATCTGGGGCCCATCCATGCATTTTTGAGGGCCCACATAATTCAAGCTGTACAGAAATAATCACACACAAACTACTAGCAAACACAAACACACACATTCTTTTTGGAGTTTTAGTGGAACAGCAATCATATCATCAGGTGTTTTGTCTTGATGTTTACTAAAAATTTACCTTGTCAAAAAAAAAAACTTTTATTTAATAATTTTAAATTGAAAAGTACATGAACATCATTATAAGACTGACCAACCACGTCTGCGAAATGTTATGACACGAATGACGAAACAAACCATTCTTGCAAAATCTCCTTATTTGAATATGAATTTTTAGTTTAAGCTGAAATTAAGGAAAGACATTGTACACTACATAACAAAATAAGTACGTGTGGTTAAATGTAACTTCCAAATGTGCAATAAATATTAGAATTCAAATTTCATCTCTGAAAAGCCTGTTATCGCCGCGATCGTGGGTAGAATTAGCTACCGACGTTGCTCCTTATTTGTTGTTATCTCGCCGGACATAATATGCTAGCTATGACCAGAGGCCCGGTCGGGCATCGGAAAAAGGCGGTCTCTCCTTCATTGTGTCTGGGCTCTGGGGGCTCCCAGCATGTCCAGATCGCAGATAAAAAAAATGCCGTGAAGCTCTGCTCTTTTTAATTTCCCCTGAAACTTCCGCTGGTCAAACCAAACAGAATGGGGTGAGGGGGTATTTAGCAGCACCTGGGACAGCTTGGCCTGGAGAACCTCGGGGACAGAGAAGTGGGTCTAAGCATCAGCTTGTGTCTCAAAATCAAATAATGACAATAATAACAAAAACAAATCTGAATAAAGATCAGGACCTATGAAGCAAAACGTGTCTGATACCAACTGATATACCGAGGAAATGAGAAGTTTGCCAACATAACAAATTTATTTATCAATAATATTCATCAATACTTTACCTTTCAGTACCAATTCACTGGTGCGCCAATTACTTTATCACCCCCATCCCAAAAATGTTTTATTTAAGGACCATAGATGATGTGGCACAGTAGGTAAGTTTAGAAAAGCAGTGAAAAATGTTAAGGTATATTGCAAACACTGCAGCGTCTAAGTAAATCTGGCGTGTTCTGTAGAAGATTCACTGTGAAATTGTCCACATAAATTAACCCCCCATATGTATATATATAAGGACACAGGGAGACAGCTTTGGCCGGTTAGTACGTATACTACCGACGCGATACTTCATTCGCTGACTCCCTGTCCGCTGGCGTCTTAATCGCGATCCCCTTTATTCGGGTGTATCGATTTAAAGCACGCGTCTATTTAAAACCGTATGACAAGAAATGATCGGAACTAGAGGCGACCCATCAGTGCTTTCCACGGGCTTACGGGCTGTCTGGCGGGGCTGCCCGTGTGATGCAAGGCAGCTATCCAGCGCCGGGGAAAATCTTGCGGGCTAAAGATCCCGTGCCATGATGAAACATTAGAGAAACACCCTGCAATATCGCTCCTTAGGATACAGCGGCGTGTGCAAGCAGGGCAAATAAATGCTCGTATCCCTCATTTCTCCGGGAAACACGTAGCGAATTGCTTTAATTAAACCCCAAGACCACGCAGACAGAAATTGATCTACGTGTTTATTTATGCATGTACACACATATATATAGCAAATATACAACGCTCTAGGCCTGAAATAACCCAGCACTGAATAAACAGTTATATATGTATAATGTACAATAATAAATATATAATGCGATAGTAGCCAGTAGATTGAAAAGCATTAAACATGTAACTGATTGTCCTATTAGTACAATTTCTCAGAAATGAGACAGTCATTTACAAACAAAAAAATCCCCCTTCCGTCATCCGCACATTCAGAAGCTCCACATCGAAACGCACCGTAATTAAGTGTAATTTTTAATTGCGGGTCACCAAGTAGAAACTGATGTGTCAGCTGTCACGGCGTTAATTACATCAGCTCTAAAAAGTAACTTGTTACACTCCCCATCTGTAGGCAGAGAGGCTGTTTGTCATAGTTTCATTACCACGCAGCCACAGTGTAATTATTAATTTCTTGAGACCCGGCGAAAGTATTTTTTTTATGTCTACGCAAGATGTTCAGAGCGAAGCCCATTCTGCAGCAGATTTGATGTGGAGATGCACTGGACTTCCAATGACCACATTACTGTGTTCTTAATACCCGCGGTTTTGCCCTTGCTGACGATCGTGCAGATTTTTTAATTCTATTATTAGTCATCCATTGTCTGACTGTTTATCCGGTGGTTACACACCCTGAGAAATTTATGAACCCCAGCTCACCTAATTGCAAGGGTTTGGACTTTGGCTGGAAAGAGGAGTGTTCGAAGGATACCCTTCCAGGCTCCAAGGAGAGAGACACAAGCTTCACACACAAATTGGATGAGAGTCGAACCACCCATTAATTATAATTTAATTTGTTGTTTTTTTGTTTTTGTTTTGCTAAATTGCACATTATTGGCACGTCTATTTTTTCCCCTCACAGCTTCTTGTTATGTTTCGTTTCTGGAGGTGAAACATCTGCTAACGCCCGCTGCGGGGGCCTGGTAGGACAGGGGCGTTCAGGTCGGTGCCTGCGCAGATAATCCACTGCTCTCGACACGAGCACAGGTGACGGATCAGGACCCAGAAACGGAGCGCAGACGTTCACAGTTGTCATCCGCCGCCAGCAGATGTCCCGTTATGGCCTAGCGTGTACGTCGTCAGGAAGCAATTAACTCGTCAAGTGCCGTTTACGACCCATATGCACGCCAGAGGTGCAAATGACTCCTTATCTTGGAGAGATTCAGATGCCCAGATCGGGGAAGGGGGGGGGGCAGCAGTTTGAAATGGGACTAATATCTGGTTCCCTTCAGCTTTAAACTGACTAATCGGGGCTTTACGTTGCTGAAAGATGAAGTTGTTTGCAGACAGATGGTTTTTTAACAATAAAGCGACAAACACCTATAAACTTATATAACCATGAAACATATCTGCAGATTTAACAGAAGCTTTAATATTTAAGGGCGTGGGGTATAAATGAATGGCCTGTTTGCTCTGTGAGGTCGCATCCAAGAGGACCTTCGTAAATGTCTGTTTTGCTTCTTCAGTAATACATTTTATGATTGCATCATCTAGCTTTCAGGGAGCGACAGTGTCCAGTCGTCTGGTGGGTGTTGCACTTCGCCTGTGCAAAACACATTTTCTGTTCTCTCAGCCTCGATGGCCTGCACTAAGAGTGGCCGCAGTAGATCTATCTTCTAGTATTTCCTCCATTATCTGATTCCACCCTGGCTCACGGCTAAAGTTACCTCTTCGTCTGTGCTT
>JABFEB020000043.1:6332497-6348064 GCA_019775895.2 Stomatorhinus ivindoensis
TATTAGCACACATTTTCATGTCTAAGTGCCTGGGGACCAGGTTGGGGTTGGGATATGAACGAGGGTGAACGAGGGTGAACGCTGCACGTCAGCAGGCTGGCCCGCTTCCAGGGAAGTTGTTGCCACGGCAGCATCAGCCGACCTGTCGGCACAGGCGCCCCAAAGACGGCGTCGGTCTTTGTCGCCCCTCCTGTCTTTTGACGGTGAGCCGGCGACAATATGCCTTGCTGGGAGGCTCGACCTTCCCCGCCACAGGCTGCGCTCTGCGCATCAGAAAAGAGCGAGCCTCTTGCAAATGATCGGGTGTGAATTTATGCCCGGCGTCAACAGTAGCTGAACAGCGGGCTTCATTTATCACCTTTTAGATCCTCCTTCGTCCTGCTTGCATTTTTTGAATGTAATAATTAACTAGGAGGTTCCTGTCCTGGATGGAGCATCCAGATGTTCTGTCCACTGGACAGTTCTACTAGACACCCAGCTGTTTTGCAGAAAATAAAACAGAGAAGATATATTGTGCTCTGTAAGTGTATATAAGTCAGAATCTCCAAAGGCAATTTTGTTGCATCTCTGAAGAGGGAGAAGTTGAAAAAGATGGGAAATTTAGCCAACGCTTAAATCTGAATACATGAGATAAAAAAAAAACTAGTAAATATTTTTTTAATATGATGTACTTCAAAAATCTAGGTTCAGGTCCAGAAAGTAGAAATAACTTTGTTTCAATCAACCAGTTGAGAATAAAGAGTCACAGTCCCCAAGTACGTAACTGGTTGGTTGAACCAAAATCTTGGTCTGGATTTTTATTTTCCGGGTGTGAAATGTCCACCTCTGGTTCTGCAGTATGTGGTGAAGCAGCTACAGAACTTGGCTCCTAGCTAGATAACAGCATCAGGAAGGGCTCTGCTGCTGCCCCTTTGAATTCAGTAAACTTAATGGCTTTGGGGAATGCACTCAAGGGAGTTTTACTTACACAAAAATGTTCTGAGGGTAGAAAAGAAAAACGACTGGTTCTGAAAGATAACCAGTCAGATCTTGCTTAAGACGTCAGACCAACCAATCAGATGTCTTGTTTCTGCCTCCTCAAGTTGCTAGGGCTCACCTCCTCTACAATCTGATTGGTTACCTCTTTGAGCAAATCATTTGTCGTTCTGCCCTCAGAGAATTTTCGTGTAAGTAAAACTGCCATGAGTGAGGAATGTACTCTACCAACAGGGACAACAGCGTCCCCTAAGCAAGTATGATGATATTAAAATAAGCAGAAGAACTCAGTTGGTCAATTTGATACTGACTTCACCAATACTGAATCCTCAACCCTTACCTCTAAAGCGACTTAACCAGGACCAATCCATCTTTCACAACATTTATTTTTACATTTTTTTCCTTAATGCAGAGAAAGATGCTCTAAAAAGGAAGTTCAAATCAATCAGTTCAACTAATTTTATTATACGGCATTACGATTATATGAGTTGGACGAGGTGACCTTTTCTGCATTCGCTGCTGTACCAGTCAGATATCCACACGGCAAAGACATGACCTTTGTAGAATTGTAATAACATTGTCTAATCTGAATGGCAGAGGAACATGTTCCAGTCTTGTATTAAAGGTTACGCAACCACATGATAATGGAAATCTATCAAGGGCTTCTGCATGCCTGCATCGCCGTCAAGACACCTGCCTTTTTCACCTGGAAACGCCAGCGGGAATTTTTCTGGGAAAATGGCAGACATGCCGTCTTCAAACAAGTTTCTCTCTCTTCTGTTCTCTCTCTTTCTCTCTCACTTAAAGCTTTTTTCCCCCAGTCACAAGAGGCACAAGGCGAACTCCAAGTTCCACCTGTTACCGTTTGACACGTGTCACGTACCCACTGAAAACCCCTGGTGGGAGGCAGGCCAATTTCATTTACAAAATCTTACAAACCTGAAATTAATTTCATGGCAGCCTTCAGAAATAATTACTAAAGCACACATATGTTGTTATAATATGAAACTGCCTTCGGATAAGACTCACAAATTAAAAGAGATGCCAACTGACAACAGTGGACTATTTTATGCAAATCGTTCAAGTTATAACACATTTTTAGGATCGACTGTCTATTATATATCAACCGGAATGTGTTTTTCCACATTATAAATATGTTATCATTCTTCCTGTCTTCAAAAAATAGGCAAATTAGGCCCAGGCTCACATGTGGAGAATGGTTTTCTAAAAGGAAACACGAAGAGGAATTTATTTGTGCAACAGCGACATCTTTTGGCCGCAGAGGTCATAACAACGTCTTTTTATTGACGGACTGATTGTCACACGTTGCCTCCGTCCATCCACAGATCAGACGGAGTCAAGGAAGTACCTGGAGCGTATCCCAGGAAGCTTGGGGAACAAGGGAGGAGCACATCCAGGATCAGGGCTGGACTGGCCATCTGGCATACCAGCCCCCCCCCTCCACCTATGGGGGACCCCAACGTCCAGGGCCGATTTTTAATTCCAGTCCAGCCCTCTGCCTGATGGCATGCCAGTCCGTCACTGCGTAGACATTCACATACCAAGGGCGCCAATTAGCCAGTGTGTTTTCACAATGGTTACCCACGCAAAATGGGGAGAATATGCAAACACCACAAACACCGAGTGGGACCAAGACTCAAACCCACAACTCTGGAGCGGCGAGTTCCCTGCAGAATGTGTTATCATCCATATCGCAGCCTAGTTCAAGTCCTCTGTGTGGAACAGAAAACAACATGAGGAAAATACAAGCCATAATGCAAATGATAAACAAACCTACCACCTTCCATTACGTTTTTATGTCTAATTAGATGTCATGTGAATGAGTAGAGGAATATTGTTGATGTCCCTCAAAAACAGACTTTAAATAATGTATCATTTTTGTGGTATGGGAGATTTGAATGTGGTATAAAATATTAGCATTCTCAGTGTATTGATTTCTTGTGAAGTTTGTATTGCTTTTCTAAAAATGCATGCTCGGTCACAGGCATTAGGCATGTGAAGTCCAATAGACTTCTTTTTGCACGACTTGGCTTTTCCCTTCAGGTATTGTTTTATTTGCTTAATTGTGGATTTGCACACTGAAAATCAGCTGCACATGTCTGTTTGCTTTAGAGAGCCGCCGAAGCATTAAGTCATACGTGGGCAACTGATTTTATCAAAAAGAGAGATTTCTCCCTAACCGGATTATTGTTCTGGATACAAGGAGGACGGCCAAAGGGAGATTCATCATCGAGAGCAAAATGATTTATTTTTAAGGTTGCAGCTCGAAAATGTGATCAAGGTCAGAAGACTTTTTCCGGCTAAAAGGGCATATTTTACACCACTGACTTTGATTTGCTCTCTGAGCATTAGGCTACCCGAAGTGATTCTTAACATGCAATGTATGGCCGTAAATCATCTAAAGGCTTTTGTTACGGAGTTCTTTCCGTACATTTCAGACGTCGATCGTCGTTCTTTGACTTGAGACTAGCCTCGATTTGTATTGTTTGTTTTAAGACGCGGATTTTCAAACTATTCTTGAACCAGTGAATCGCAAATGAAAACATCTCAGATCCATAGGGATCCCCTGCCACTAATGCATGAACATATCTATGGGTTGGGAGGGGAGGGGGCTTCAATATTTCTCGCTCAGGTGGGGTCCATATTGATTATGTGTCTCTCCGACCGGGGAGGGGCGTCTTCTACAATATTTTTGCGTTGCGTAAATCACATTTTAACATCTATTCGGATCCCCAGGGTGTCTGAATCACCAAGTTGAAAATCCCTGTTTTAAAAGAATGAAATGAAACGTGGCTTATTAACTATAGTGTTATATCAGGGATGTCTCGATTGGCCAAGTTGAGCTCCAGATTCATAGACTGACGGGGACATGTCATGCAGAAATCCACGGAGATATCTCCATCATTGAGAGGAGCGGAAGTGTCACGGAAGCACAGAGATTGAAATACCTAGGCTACTGGCAATCCAGAGTGTTACTGACACGTTATGGTTGGACCGTTAAGGTGAATCCCGTGAGCCTGACATGACAGAAATTTCGCCACATTGTCACAGACGTAGTTGTTCCGTACGTGTCACTTGCGTAACTTGCTATTCTTTCAATGATAGCACACCTCTAGTGCCACACAAAGCCAGGTGCCTGAAGCGGGGTGTCATTTCATGGGAATATCTGCCGTAGATCCGCAGCAGGATTAGCGGCTGTTGGGAGAACCCCCAAGGCCAGCACCATGCGGGGCTATTAACGACACTTAACAGCTTTCATGCTGAGACCAGTGCAAGGGCATCGCAATCAGTTACTGAATCTGCCGTAATATGCGCAACCGGGCATGTCAGAGGAGCATTCATATCGTTCCCTTGGTTGACACAATATGCACCTTAATAATCGTATTGTTGTTTCTTCTACGGTGGGAAAAGCAGATCGTGTAATTCCGCAATCATATCACCATATGCGATAACCGTTATAGAGATGGAGAATATTATATATTATTATAGAGATAATCGAGATAATAGAGATCGTTATAGAGATATCGTGTCCATCTGCGACAACAGTAGGTTTATTAATTTTGCTTTTTTGCAGAAGCAAAATAGACACAAAGATCATTTTTTCAATACTTGACTTGCGGGCAAACGATAAAATAAAAAGAGCCTTTGCAGCACAGATGTTTACAGTAGCTATCGACTTAGAAGCAGCCATTCGGATACGCCTATATGGAGATGTCGGGCTGACGCTGTCTCCACTCATCCAGAGAGAGGAGATCTCGGTCTCGCTGGATATGAATAGGACCTGACATTTTGAGTTTGGTTTCAATTTGGCGGGACTCCGAGAGGAAGGGTCAACATATCAGCCACGTGCGCAGCTAAAAATGCTACTCCGGCAAAGAGGAAAGAAAGCGCAATATAGACCATTGGCTCCCTTCTTTAGTCCAGATGACGCAGTTTATTCGTTTGATCGTGATTATTAATAATATGTTCATTCTTACCGTTGATATCATCAATTTTAAAGAAATCCATTTTTATACCTTGGGGTAATTTTACATTATTAAGGGACGTCTTTTCGTAAGATTATCCAAATACATCAGGATAGCTGGGCTCCTCATATATTACTGCATATCGGAAATTCATGATATAATGAAATTTCTATTTTTGATTCAATTTCAACGATGCAAACATGTGAAGAGGAAAAATATGTTTTTGATCCCGAAGGGCATCTCAGTATATCAATAATTGCGTCGCACAAACGGAAATGTGTAATTAAGGGCTTTTATGGGACATGCATTTAGGGATATAGAACTAATTGAGAATAGTTTAAAGGTCTTAAATGTATTATTGTTTTAATGTTAAACATCTTTTTTTTTTACTAAGGAGTAGTAAAATCTACAGCATTTGTCTGTTGACACTTGCTTAGCCATCCATTTCTTAAGTGAGAGGATAGTTTAAGGAAAGACTGTGAGGTTAGGCAAGGTGAAACAAACCGTCGACCTTGAGCGCCCATTCACGTCTTACCCGTTTCTATCGCAGCGTTTGATCATCGTGGCGCACAGTGATGCCCGCTTTTATTAACAAATTGACTTCTGATATCGGTTAAATAATGCAATGCAGAATACCATGGTGAGCGCAGGTTTTTTTCTGTTATTTATTATTACTGGAATGAGAAATATTGGTTTGCCTCTAGCCTTGATAACCTCTATAACAGTATTAAAATTGTGTTGTCATATGGCTTTCAGACAGTCTACTGGTACTTACCGTGACCTTGTCCTTGTTGGCTTACTTGTCTCATTGAGGCTGAACATCCACCGCCAAAGTACTTGATGTGGCTCACCTGTTTAGCTCAGTATAGACTCCTCCTAACACCACTCAACCAATCAAATTAACGCGACGATGACGCCTTCATTCATTCTCCTTTCTAATAGCTTACCCTTACTAGCGGTGTGCAGATGAAGGGATACGCAACATTTAAAAAATAATTTCAAAAGCTAATGGAAGCGACAAAATGAACACTGAGGTATTTTTAAGGACAGCCTGTGTGGAAAGCGAGGTTTGCCTGTTTCACTGTTTGATACTCAACATGTATTCATGCTTGGAACCAAAAATGGAGCTCAGGTTGGAATGTGTCTGCGGTGTGTCGTATTTGTACGGCAGCCAATGGAAGCCACACTGAAAGAGTGACAAAGGCAATGGCACTCGTGATGAGCTTTGTTTCATGCTAATAGGTAGCTGAAATTACATAATTAACCGAATATCTTCTGCCTGGAGTTTTGCAATAATAATAAATATAATTTTCATTATTTCTCTTGTTGTTGAAGAGTCTTTCATATAGTGAAGGCCACTGAAAATTATATCAGTAAAGAAATGTTTGCTTAAAAGAAAACTGAGTGTATTTAATTCTTTCATAAATCACACACTGATAGATTGATTGAGTTACATACTTTCTATGTTTATACCTCATTTGTGCCACTTCATTTATTTGTAGGAGGTTTATTGCACTTGTACTTGTTTTTGTAATGCTGCTTGGCAACAAATACCCCCCCCCCCCCCAAACGTACACTCCTTGGAGGATTTTACCTTAAACACTGTAAAACATGTTTCCGGTTCACCCATTCAGGTTTGCTGGCTGGTTTGGCCTGGCTCCTTTCCCTGTCACTTTCCACGCTCATGTCCCGTCGTTGGCATCTGCACTACATAACCAGCAGGTACACCCTGTTCCCAGCTACTTCCTGTTGCCATAGAGACAGTCAAGAGGAGTAAAATTAATTGTTCCATTGAGCCATTCAACTGTGGGTGTTTACAACATGAATGGGCAAAAAAATCCTTTTTTATTTGATTTTAAATGATTAAGAACTATAAGATAGACTACAAGTTTATAATGGTTATGTTAAATTTCATTGCTGAGGATGACTCAGATAGATCAATTTACATGCATGTATATTGCTTTATAATTAAGGTAGTTTGTGCTAATTATATTGCACAAGCTTTTGATAGCAAGTCCTCTCATTAGAGAGTTGTTTCTCTGTCTTTCACACAATATGGAAATTGAAATTATCTCCTCAGATTACCCCCTTGACCCACAAATCTTGTGTCAACCTTCCAGTATTTGTCTTATATGCTATAGATTTCACAGAGAAATAGGATACCTTAAATGGAAGCCGTCAAATGCAGTTGTTCATGTAGGCCAATGAAATGAATAGGACCCTGATTAGTTTTCGTGACAAATACTCCAGAACGATTTTAATATAAAATGTCATTTGTAATTGGTAAATGGGACAAAGTATGATGTGAGAATGATCAGATTAAACACAGGCCTCAGAATACAACCTAAAATATGACGTGCATTTTTGACGCTGTGTGTAATATAACTTCGATCCAGAAGATGGCAGTAATGTCAAAGGCAGGTAATGTAGAAATTGAAACGCATCGTCTTGAAAGGTTTAATTTTCACTTACGCATTGCAAGATTTAAATGCCGAGACGTGTTCCTTAATATACGTGAGAGCGAAGCCTGCCGTATGCCGTATTATGTCTGGAATGGCTGGACTTAGGTTACCATGACCCTGAATTTTTCTTGTTTCCTTCTTTTACTAATGCACCATGGAAGGGTCTGTGTGAAACGGCATTTCAATACAATGTATACTGTGTATATTGTTGTATTGACAATAAACATCTCTTGAATCTTGAATCTTGAATGATTGAGTGGTTAATTATTGTCAAGGATATAGTGTATAATGCTACTCTCATAATGCGAGCCATATTAGTAGACCTTTCAGTAAAAGCTATTTTCATGGTAAAATGACTGCTTATGTCCCTTCTCCCTGAGACATATATTTGGTCACCTATTCAGAAATAATCGGGTGAGCAAAGACGGTGCTTTGGATTCAAATCAGCTTAAGGTCTTTATACATTTATATGGATTTATTTTTTTGAGGAGCAATTCAGGTACTTTACTCCCGGGGATAAAACCAGCAACCTTCTGGTTACAAGGTTATGTCACCACACGAATAATCTGCTACTAAGCTTTATGTTTCTGAAACATTTGTATGACCTATTCATAGTACAAACATTACTTCACCACTTAAGATTTCGTCTCTGAATTTGCAATCAGCAAAGAGATTAATGTGCGTAATCACTACGGAGAGGCACTTTGTTCGCTAATGAGATGTGCTGGCCGTCAGCACGGGGGTGGCAGACAAATGACACGTCGTATTGACAACGTCGTCGTGACGGCACGTATATATATGTATATATATTAGCTTTTCTTTATTTTTCCTGCTCCTACATGGGTAAAATTAACAGTAACTATTCATGGATATTTTTTAAAATATATTATTATTATTTTAGTTCTTAACCTACGGCTCCCTGCTGCTTTATCGACAGGATTTATATGACGGGTTTAAATAGTAAGTGTAGCAAATCAGCGTAATTATTCTGGCACAATATTTGACGCTATTTTGCGCACACAGCAGAATCGTTTTGGATAAATCGATCCGTCCGGGTTCGTCAGCAGGTTGCTAATTGATCGTCAGGAGTAAAATAGCTTCTGAATATTTTAGATTCTTGCGGTAACAGTACTTTTCATTTATTTATCAGGACTGGACCTAATGTCGGTGGCCGGAAGCTGTCTCACCATTTTTCACATATTCTTTATATTTAAAAATCCCAATTGTCAGAGCAAGGTAAGCTCATTGCAGAATTTCGTGCGATTGAGAATCTTGTAGCCTGTTAACTAGAACAGAGGTTTGCTGTTTCTTCCACACATCTTGCTAAGGTATCAATCGGTCAAGCGACAGATGCTAGTGTCAAATCATTACATGTTAAAATGCATACAAAACTCAACAGAGCATTGAGCTGAATAAGCAGCTGGACGACGATAGATCGATACCCAACATATTGAAGATGTCAGCAAACCATTAGCTGATATCAGTTATACGTTTCATATTGTATTTCATGTCTGTATTTTTAGTTTCAGTGCAGGTAGGTATGTTTTAAGGAATGTAAACAGCAGCTGAGACAAGTGTACAACATGTACCAGAGTGTCCTTCCTGTTTGTTTTTGGAACAGTGTCATTAAAATGCAAGAAGCAATGGTCATTCAATTAACCAGTTAGATCTGTTTTATGGATGGCCATTCCCATCCAGGGTGCTGCCCTGGCTCCAGTCACCCCCCCCCCCCCCAAACTGTCAAAAAAAAGGGGTACAGATTTGTGCCTTTGCCATCACTGAGGTAAATGTACCTTTTAAGATACAAAAATGGACTCTGAAGAACATTTTTGTACCATTGGGGGGCACATTAATGTTGTTTGCTGTCATGGACCCGGGCGGGTTTGGTGCGGGAACGTGGCATGACACAGGCACAAAAAAAGGTGGACGACCCACCGGCGGTTACAAGAACAAAAGCGGGGTTTATTAAACAAAACAGAGAACACTACAGACACAGCAAAATCAAAGGACCACAGGGGCTCAAAAACTAAAGGGGATTAACAAAGACTAAATGGCAAAGACTAAATGACAAAGACTAAATGACAAAGACCAAATACACATCTAACACTGATAATATCATAACCATCAAACAACAACAAACCCCTGGAAAACTGAACAGAAGCAGGAACTAAATACTAATGGGTAATGAGACTAACACAGGACAGGTGAGGCTCATTAACAAAGACCAGGAAAACGCGGCAGAGATGAAACTAATAAACTCAAAGGAACTAAAAACAGGGAAACTAGGAACTAACCAAGGAAACCTAAACTATCCATCCATCCATTTTCTATACCTGCTTATCCTACTGGGTCACGGGGCGTCCGGAGCCTACCCGGAAGCAACGGGCACGAGGCAGGGAACCACCCTGGACAGGGGGCCAGCCCATCGCAGGGCACACTCACACCATCCACACCTACGGGCAATTTAGCAACTCCAATCAGCCTCAGCATGTCTTTAGACTGTGGGGGGAAACCGGACTACCCGGAGGAAACCCCACGACGGCACAGGGAGAACATGCAAACTCCACACACATGAAACCCAGGTACCAGCGGTGTGAGGCAACAGTGCTAACCACTGCACCACCATGTCGCCCCTGAAACCTAAACTAACACTGGGGAATTACAGACAGGTAAAGACACAAGCGGCACAAGGAACAAAACCAAAAAGCCAAATACAAAATCAGATACAAAAACTAGAAAAACTCAAACTGAAACCCTAGGGAGCAAAATACAAAAACAGAGGAGACAGGATTCAAACAGAGGACAGAAGGGATCATAACCAACTGGATGCTCAATGTGTTGAGCCATGAGGCCAACAGAGAACCGGTGAAAACACAAAGACTAACATGAAGGATGGGATGACCAGCGACACCAGCTGGCCAAAATGGGGAAGGGACACCGAGTGTGACAACAGGGGCTGACCCTGACAGTTTGTACCTTGGGCATGTTCCTCAGGGTCCATTTCTGCACCTTAAAAGGTACTTTTATGTACAGCTAGGGTAAAATTGGCAGACCCTTGAGGGTACAGCCCCAGTGACATGCTAATGTAGAAATTGGTACCCTTTTCACTGACAGTGTACAACCTTGTGGTTGTAAGTTACAGTTCTATTTCCAGCAGGATTGGAAAAAGCAGCAAAACCATTCTGTCCAGTATGGTGGGAAACTCAAAATAGTTGAAAACGGCTGATTGGGACAGTATACCAGAATAGACAGGTAAATAATAATAATAATAATAATAATCGATCCTTTATTTATCCCCATGGGGAAATTCCTTTTTATGCCTCCCTCGACTTGCTCTTTGTAGAGCAAGCTGTCCGCATTAATTAATTAATATTAATTAATAAAATTAATAGTGCACCAACACAGTCATTGAGGACTTCTGAATGAGTTTCCAAAATGGATCTGTGACAGAGCACATAATTGCTAAATGATTGAAAAAGCTTCACGAGAAGTTTGTTTCCAGCTCAGAACACAAGCGCTGACCTTCAGGACATTTCCTAGGTTACTAAAAAGCCGAGGGTTCGACATCGAAAATTGATATCTGAGTGATTCTGTATGTCATCCTTGCGTACTTTCTTCTGAACTTATCTCCAGCAGCTTTTACAGTGTGTCAGGACAATGCAGAGTAGCTCTAAATGTAAGAGGAAATAATAGGGCATTAATGGATGATTATCTCACCCCCCCCCCCCCATCATGTGCTTTTATGGCAACCAGAATGTGGTGACATTGACTGTAAAAAAAATGCCTGGCTAACACTCTCCCTGACATAAATCCAGTAAAACCATAGAAAAGGGGACCAGTATTCCCACAGCGGGTGGACGTCTGATATCCTTGAAGCCAAACGGTTAATATCCATGAAGAAGATGTTACAAGGGAGTATGAACCCACAGTGCTAATTTATCCTTATTCTCAATTTCCCTGTTGTTTGCTCGAGCCAGGAGGTATAATGCTTTCATTTGTCAGAACACATGAAAACAGACACACAGAACCAGATGAAGAGTAAGGGAGGTGTTCGGTTCAATGACACTCCAAGAGGGGGGAATGAGAGAAGAAGAGGAATCTCATGCAGACAAAGCAAGAAAGATCTATAACTGACATCCAGCGTTTTACAGTCCGGGGATTTGTTATCTTTCAGAGCGGAAGAGAGAAATAAATACAGGGACTGGGCAGCGAGAGGACATATGCTGGAGAAGACATGTGAATTTCTGCTGCTTCGCACCTTCGGGACCAGGGTTCGAGCCTCAGCCATGGCCCCATATGTGTGGAGTTTGTATGCCCCCCCCCATGTCGTTGTGGGATTTTAGCCAAGTGCTCCAGTTTCCCCCTGTAGTCCAAAAACACGCTGAGGTTAATTGGAGTTGGTATAGGCCCCAGACCCCCTGTGACCCTCAATGAGACAAGCAGGTACAGAATATGGATGGATGGATGAATGGATGGATGGATGAGGACATAAAATGATTCCAGAGGCGTGAATCACATTAAGAGCCTGGAATTGATGGCGTGAAAGGACCCAGGTGGACAGCGGCTTCACGGCAGTTGTCCTGGGAAGCACCACACGCAATGCACCAGTGTACCATCCCAGAGCAGCTTAGTGGGAGACTCAGCAGAATTCCCGGTGAGCTGCCTTGGTTGTGTGCTGGAGACAAGGACCAGGAAACGCAATAATTCCACGTTAACGCTATAGCTTACTGAGTGGTTCTCAAACTGTGCAGCCACTAGACCAAAATCACACCCTGCCCCCCCTAGAGGCCGGCTGGGGGTATGACATTTCCAGGCAGAAGCTCACTTCCACCCCAGCCCGCTCACCATTTGACTTTCAGTTCCCGCTATTCTCAGGACGCTCTCCGTCTGACAAGTAACACCGGAACTCCCTCGAAGAACATGCACAAACATTGAAAGTGCAGGTGCCCTACGCTGATCTCCTGCTATATGCGAGGGCATGAGACATCCTGTCCCGATCAACTGATTGAAGATTTCGAACCGGGAGACAGAAGCAACTGTAGACTTGCAACGGAACTGGTCTCTTTGAGGGAAAAGTCAAAGGCGATGAAGACAGGAGGCCAAGATCTCCATGGAGGGAAATGGCATCCATTCAGATGTGTGTGTGTGTGTTGGGGTGGTACATAAACAAGGCCACTAATCCGCTAAAATAATTTGCGGCCACTTGGCCAAGAGTACCTAGATCCATAATGATTTCATCTCATTAGTAGATAAAATAACAAATGAGCTTTGTGTTTCTCCTGGTGATAAATTAAACCCATTAATTACTGCCTACTAACCAACCCAGAAATCTTACAGTGACATGCAGTGGAATGTTCTTAAAGAAAAGCACATGTTGGCTTTGGAAGAACAATGCAGTTTCTGCGACCGTGCCCAGGGATGGCATATTCCTTACCTGGGCTACTAGCTACCATCTTCTGCACCTGAAGCTGCCATTCTGTTCTTGAATATCTAATAGCAGTGCCTGCCTGCATTAAGCCCATTTAGTTCATAGACTCCCTTTCAGCTACGGTCCAATCTCCCAGGAGTTCAATATAAGCGTTCGCTTCCCTGGCGTATATTAAATTTGATTTTCTCGTAACCTGGTGGCCTGGCCAAAAATATTAAAATTCATGCAAATACATTTTTCAAGAGGCTTTAAAGGCAGGTATTTTAAGATATGTGTATAAGTCTGAAAATCACTACAATGCAAAGGGGATCATTTTTAGACCCTCTTAATAACTAACGCAGCAAAATTTTCTTAATCCTCATGAACACATTAACTTACATTATGATAAAGTACAAAAGGTAGTGAGAAAAATAGAAACATTGGTGATTTAGTAGTTTCTTCATATGGGGAAAAATATTAAATATGTTTTATTAACTTGAGTTCAGCATAATACACTCATGTGCACTACCAATAGATACTGTTATATAGAAACCTTGGGGGATTGCCATGGAGACACCATGGCAACAAGAACTTTGCTGGGACCACTTAAAAAAAAAAAACCTGTGAGCGACATGCAAATATGGCTACAGTACACTGTCGTAATTTAAGACTTCCAGCAAAACAGACCATGATTAATTAACTTTACCAAAACCAGGGTTTTTTTCCATTGTGAAGCAATGGAAAACTATATTCTGGGAATTAAAAAAAATTGTTATTTTTCTTTCACTTAAAGGTTCACAATGTCTTAATATAAATGTCCACCAATATGCAATTACCATAATCATTTGAATGATGCCATTGCTTTTTACTGCTTTCAATAAAATTAACTAAAAGAAAAACAACACACAATCAATGACCCATAGAGGAGTACTCAATAGCAGCCAATAGGGGACAATCGTTCTGATGACTTCATTCATATTTCATTGTGAAGAGGCTCTGATTGCCCGCAGGCACCGCATTTCCTTTCCGCCTGAGGTCCAGAGGCCGTGGCCCAATGCCGAATGCGGGTGATTCACCCGCAGCGCTGCCAGTACTGAGGGAAAGTACTGGGTCACTCTCAGAGATGATCCATCACAGGACTCTGGGTCTGAGACACAGAAAAGTACGTGGACAAGAAAATATTAATTATATACATAATATGATTATACATGCATGACATCAAAGCACTGCCTGAGTATAGATGTAATGCTCTGTGTCCCATTCCTGAAGCAAGCCTAAGAGACACGGGATAGAAGTTGGTCACACCCCTTACTAAAGTCCCATCTGGATTAAGCGGACTTGATGTTCCCCCCACGCCTGTTTGTCTCTGGTCCGGTCACGGCGTGCGAGGTTCTGATGCAGTGCAGAACCGGAGCAACTCGGGAGGCCGGTGAGGGCATTAATCCAAGGCTTGAAAAGTGACAAAGGAAAAAAATGGAGAGTCTAGGTGGTTAAATTACAGTAGATAGTAAAAGACACTCCCTCCGTCCAGCCGTGATGTTTTTATTGATGTGTAAAATTATCCTGACAGGATACCGACTCCCTTCTCTTCAAGCATCTCAAAGTTTCACAGTTCATCTGAATGTTTGATGCGTCACTGTGGTTTAAAGGGGAGGTGAAGTACATATCAGTCCATCATCCAATGACCTGACAGGAAGACAGACTCGTTTTGGGGGGAAAAAGAGCAGCTGTCCTTTATGGGAGAGATAAGACTATACAGCCTTTTTAACCTGCATCGTGTTACTCTTGTATGACATGCAAGTGACATTTCCTAGAGTTAGCTGACTGAATTTTACATGCTAAATATTCTTGTGGGTAGGGGCGAGTGGGTATACCTATCCTTATGGGGACACATTGTCCCTATAACATGATAAATATTATTCTTAGTCCTCATAAGGGAAAACTCTATTTTATAAAAATCAGTGACTGCTATGAAAAAAGTAAAAATACTGAAACTTGTATTTTGTCTGGTTACTTATGGTTATGGTTAGGGCTAGGTGGGGGTTAAGGTTGTCATAGTTAGCATTAGCATTTTTCCCATAGAAGTGAATGAGCGGTCCCCATAAGGATAGGTATACCTGGCTGTGCGTGTGTGTGTGTGTGTAAATTTCATCATCCTTGAATTTCATTGGCTTAATTTGAAAACAAACTAATCTACATCACTCTTCTTTAACACGTGTTATTGATGCATTACTCATATACTATATTTCAAATCATGTCTACAGACATATGTAATTGTTTTAAACAAGTTTTTAAATACACAGCAAATGCCAAATGTTTTCAGGCTAATCATTTTGCATTGAATTGTAATGAATACAAAAACATTTTGTTATTATTTTCCTAGTTGTGAAACGCAGAAGTCCTCCAAGATAAAATTTATTGCATCCCAAAACTAGTTAAAAAAAACATGGCTGCTTACCCATGTGTAACAAATTTGGTGAATAATGCATAACCTCACCGTCAGCTTGTAAAATCAAGGACCCATTATACAGCAAAACTTGGGCTTGCAAGGAATTAAAAACACTTTCCTCAGAATATGCAGATTTATCTGTATTGCACTGTGCATCTGCAGTTCTAAGACAATATATTATTCAATTAACAGCTACCTCTGTATACATTCCCCTTGACTTTTCCTTCCCCTCTTACTGTACTTCCTCTATTATACTGTTTGCTAATGACATTGTAAATAATGTAAACC
>JABFEB020000043.1:6358990-6375389 GCA_019775895.2 Stomatorhinus ivindoensis
CCTTCACCACATGCCTGCAAATATCCCCCAATCAACACTGTAAATCTGGATGGGGGTTGGCATCCTCTATCAGGAGCCAAGAACACATTATACTGACTAACACCACTCCTGGAACACATTTCATTGTATTCAGCCAGGGCTTAGTGCCTCACTATCCACCGAGCTGCAAGTTTTCACCTTTTTTGGAAATCCTGTAAAACAAAACAATGTGCGGAACCACCAAAGAAATAAATATATTGGAGTATAATGTCCAGGGTAACAAAACAGAGAACTGGCTGCTGACCCCACGTCAGGGAGATTGACCTGAAGCAGGGAAGGTGTTAAATGCTACCAGGGGTGGACATTTCCAGTCCGGAAAGTAAAAATCCAGACCAAGATTTTGTTTCAACCTACCAGTTGAGTACTTTGTGACTGTGGCTCTCTACATTAGTGATGGCCAAATGAAGCTTCATGAACCATTTGCTGTATATTCTGACACCACTAGATGGTGCTCTCTATTCAAAAAAGCTCAAGGCATGCCCCAAAGCAAACCAAAAGCATTATCTAGTGGGGTCAAAAAATACAGCAAATGGTTCATGAAGCTTCATTTGGCCATCACTACTTTACACTCTCCTGATTGGTTGAAACAAAATCTTGGAACTGAAATGTCCACTTCTGACAGATACATATTCAAATATAAACTTAGAGTGCGTTTAGATCAAATGAGGTGACCTTTCAGTTGTACAAACTGTCTAATGATATGCCTGTCTGTTCACAGTATACATGAATCACTCAACCGCAGGATGAGTTGGTTTAATTTCAATATTCTCTATAGGTTTTTAACTTTATTGCCTCAAGCTGTTCTCCTTGACAAAGCCACCCAATTTAATAGTGGATGCAAACCCAAAAGGAAATACATAACATTAAATATTGTATTTGGCATTAAAAATTCAACTTACAGCTGTAGGGCTATTTGATTTAAATGCACTACATTTAGTTTATTGCTAAAGTGTGAGCAGGTGTGTAGGGTCTTGGTGTTACTCAGACAAGCTTCTGGTGCTCATTTGCGGCTTGCGGGATTCCCAGATCTGGTGCGGATGGACCCCTTCCAGAAAAAGGGTCTCTGCTTCGCCTTGGATCATTTGTATTCACTAGGGTAACACTTCTCAATTTTTTATATTCCCAGTCAGCTATAAGAAAAACCCTGAGTCTGATTCAAGCCTCTGCCTGTTAAAGTGTGGATAGCTATTACAAAGATCATTCTTATATACCATATATATATAACCACGTTCCGAGATTTCAGCAGATAAAAAGCCTATGGTATCATAAATACAGGTTTGAGTTATACCCCTACTGGATGCACCCTCACTCCTGCATCTGGTTTAGTTTAATCTTCCATTCCTGACACTGTAAATGCTATTCTGAACATAGCAATCAGTAAACATTTCATGAATGCTTTGTGGTAACCAGAACATTCTAGGATATGAGAATCAACTCGTTCTTAAAACCGGGGAACGCTGAAAATATATTTGTGAAAACTGTCAGCTGGTTGAAGTTTCTGGTTCTGTATCGGTGGGAAGCAAGCAAACTCAGCAGGGATGCAGGCAGATTGGGTTCGAAGCCCGGGCTCCATGCTGCATAATAATTAAGCCTCAGATATGGCCAAGATCTACTCCGTTTCCATCTATAACATCAGGCCCAGGTGTCAATACTTATAACAGGCCATTAAGCTTAAGGATCTTACAGCTTTTTGGCCATACGACTGCAGAAAACAATTAGACTACTTCACTCACAGGTTTTGAACCACCACGTAAACCAGTGTTTCTCAGTCCTTGGGCACCCCAGACCATCCAAAATGTGGGCAACTAGGAAATGTAAACCATGCTTTTGCATAGGGCCTCCTAGCAGCGAGGCCCCCTGTTGCCCACAAACATTCACTACACTGGACACTGGAAGGACAAATCCTCCATGCTCAATCGGCCCCTGAGTGGACGGGCCCGGGGCCCCTACCTGCGTGGCCGCATACTTCTGCCCTGGGCTCTCCAGTTCCGTCCGGCTGATGGCCGGAGTGTCGGTTATGCTTCCCTCGTGAGGTATTTCACTTAGCAGCGGTTTCCCTTTGAACTTCTGCAAGACACCAACCACCTTCCACACACACATACACACACAAACACACACACACACACATACACACATTTGTATTCATATCTTTGTGGGGACTCTCCATTCATTTCTATTGGCAAAACCCTAATCCCAACAATGACTTAATGAAACAAAATGCAAGACTTATTTAGTTTTTTATAGCAGTCACAGAGAAGTGGACTGAACTTCACCAGAAAACTCACAGTAACTTACCTAACCTGCCATCGCACATCACACTTTCCATGAAATGACAACAGAAAGAAAAGAAAACAGAAGAGAGTGGAGAGAAGGAAGCGGAAGAAGACAAAGGCATCATATAAAAGAGGCAGAGGAATATCCTGGGGGAAGTATATCCATTAAGGGTCAAAAACAGACTTAAAAGACAGGGAAAAAACAGCATGATTGTGCAGTGGTATTTGCAGGGAAACAAAGATGCGCACAGCTTCATCTCCAAAGAAACACATCCTTCCAGCCCTGAGCTCTGCTCTACAGGAACCCGGGAGAAAATCTGGGCACTGGACACACGCTGTGCAATATGAAACAGCCGAAAGAGAAGATATTAGTTAAAAACCAAAGTCACTTAATGCTTGCTGATATGTACTCTTCTAAAGAAAAGCAAAACGTACGTCTGTCAAGTTATATAGTGAAATTTATGTGACTAAAACAAATAGCTAACAGGACACGGTCATACAGTAACAGATTCGTTAACCTTTTTACAAATTTTGGGGTATTGCGATTCCATTTATACATTACATATTATTATTCTACTCATCAGGAAACTATTTTTGCATGTTCAATGTTATTATTAAATCATATGAATAGCTTCTCCTTCTCATATCCATTTCCAATTGCTGTTTATTTTGGGATCAGTTTGTAGATCAACAGACACACATCACAGAGGCATGCTACAGAGTGCCACGTTCTGTTTCCCACTATACTTCACCAGAATAAATGCATAAAACACTCAGAAATAACAGTCCGTTTTTTGTTAGTCAGTCTAATGAATTTCAGCTGTAGTATTCTCTAATCAGATTATTTAAAAGGAAAATGACAGAAAGGCAGAACCTTTGAAGGTTCCCAAACAGAACCAGGAGTAACGGTGAACCTTGAGGTCGGCGATGAGAGACGACCTGGAAGCAGACAGATGTTTGCTGTTGATGAGCCTTCAACTGCCTCCTGCTATCTCAGTGCAAAGGGCTTCTTCTCGCTACGGTTTATATTGATGGCAAAAGCAGAAACGCTGTATGCGGTTTCAGAGCCTCCGGCACATTTTACGCTCACACCTCCTACCAAGCCATCAAAACGACGACGAAGGCCCACATGCCTTTTTAACGACCTGCCAGAATTAATTAAGTGCTCATCGGGGGTTGATTCCCCTTAACTGGCATCAAAAGTGTATGCTCCCCGTTTTTGACGCTGCGGCATCTGCGGGGGGCACTAGGGAGCAATCACAGCATGGTTTCTCGAGCGCTGCAAGGGGCCACTGAGGATTCCAGCGTCCCTCTCTCTCCAGTCGTGTCAAAAAGCTCGTCGTTACGATATTTTCGGACCACTTTATCTGTTTTAGCCCTATTGGGTCCATTTTCATGACCCGGGGGAAAAGGATGTTCTGCTGGTTATATGGTGGCATCAGAGGGGTTAAAGAGGCCCAAACATGCAGGAACATCCCAAACGGGGACAGCCATTACAGAAATCACTTTACGTGAGCTCGTTAAAAAGCAAAGAAAATTAAACTGCGGCACCCCCCTTTAATATATCACCCATTCTCCCTTCTCTGCAGTCCTGTGACCTTGCGACGTGGTGCATGCTGGGGGCATCTGCAGCCATGCTGACTGAAGCACAGGGACAGCTGGAGCACCCAGGTCTCAGGCCCCCCCCGAACTCCCCTACATGGCCTCAATTCGTGTTCCCATCAGCAGAAAGCAGACAGGGTCCAGGTCTCCAGGTGCGAGCAAATGACTGCCTCGTTGCATTTTAGTCCTCAGATTTAAAAAAGGGGGCTTCTGCCAGACTGGTGAACCCAGGCCGTTACCGTGACAGCACAGAATCATTTTTACAAATCAAAAACCAAACAAGCGATCGCACTGCCCTGGCGGGAGGCCTGGGGGATGCCTCACAGGCTGAGATAGGGAAGCAATCTGGGGTCTGCCTGCTTCCAGCCACCTCGAGTCATGCATTAATCTAGATCCATTTCCCTGACAGCACAGCATAGAAATAGAAACAAATACTAGACAGGCCAATGATCAGCAGAATGATAAATACATAGGATGGATTCGAAAAGCCAGTATCAGGTAATGTTGGGGCACCCAATAGGGCATATGTACAGTTCTGTGCCAAAGTCTTAGGTAGTGAAAGAAAATGATGCTTCAATAAATCTTCAACTTCATATTCGTGGAAAACAATGACATCATGTCTCTCAAAGTGTGTCAGCTTAGCTATTTGAAAAGACTTTTGCACATTACGCACATTACAGTATGTGTCATGGGCAGGACGACCCCTCAGAGAGAGCCAATAGCATCGCTGACAGGTTGAATGAACCTCCTCCTTACCATAAATGTGGCAATGGCCCCGCCCACGATGAAACCGGCGATGACGTCAGACCAGTGGTTCCGGTACTCCACCACCCGGTTGATGCCGGCCAGCAAAGCCAGGCACGTGAGTCCCAGGGAGAGGACCGGCTTGGCCAGCCGGGTGCCCTTCGCTTTCACCGAGCAGGTGATGTACATCTAAAAACATGGGTGACATCATTGATCAGAGACACGCCCCTTTTCTCTCAGATTTCTGTTAATGTCAGGGTGCTCAGATGTATATGGATATATACAAGATCAAATTACCGTTACTGGGGTTCTCTTCACCTGCGGTTGATTATAGTGAGGGCTGCGTTTCCAAAAACATATGACCGATGATTCAGTCACACGATGGGGAGGAACTGACTATTTCAAGCTAAGAGGGCACCCATGAAAGGACGGCTCCAAATTACAGCGAGGGACAGAACCCCCCAAGGACGCTGAAATGCGTAAAGCACAAGCATGTATTTTAACATACAGTAACTGGGTCTGTAGCTACACGGGTCCAACTGAACAATGGCCACGCTTCACACAGATGTCGTTAAGGGCTTGTTTGTATTTCTCTCTCTCTCTCCTCAGTAGACACCGTAAAAACTAAAATATGACAAAATTTACATCAATCACTCAGTCCATACAGGTCACTTCCTTAGCACCCTCATCACAAACATGTCAAAGTATGTCAAAAATACATCATACTCACAAATAACCAAAACAAAGTTTCATCGTACATATAAATACACACTAATTATATCACATACAACACAAAAAAATGTTAACAATTACCATATGCGCCTCTTGGACCACATGCAGAGTTAGATCCGTTTCAGCGCTTTGCAGATACCTCTTGTCCAGTGGCACAGCGCCAAGCTGAGCCAAAACTCTAGTCATGTGACCCACTACATTTCACGCCAAACACATTTATAAAGAATTCAAAATTATTCAACAAACATCATTTAAATCAATTTTAAAGATCACAACAAACTTAGGTAACTCAATTTATAACAAAAATGAACTTTCAGAACACACTGTCATTGGGACAGTTACAAGGTCATTCCATTTGAATTCGACAACCGGTTTTTGCATCTTGATGTTTTATTTTGATGCAATTTTGTCACGTGAATTACACATACCGTCCAGGGCTCAGAAATGTCTTTGTTTATTTTCTGGTTTCACGGTCAAGTTCAACTTTTGTCTAAGTCTGATTTTCTCTTCTCTTGTTGAATCAAAATGGAATGATCCAACCATAAAGAACAGTTAAACACGGTAGGAGGACAGTTTGGACCCCGGCCCAACTGCAGCTCTGAGTCATGCAACTCTGCTGACATCCTGTCATATGAACCAAAGTTCAATCACTTACTGCAGCATTCTGTCAACGGCAAGGAGCTGAAGCTTTCATCTGAAATGTTTTGTAATTATATTTATAATTTTCTTCCGTTGGCTGCGCTGTAGCCTGGCACCTGAACTGCCGTGGGCTTTATTCCAATCCAAAACGTGTTTTAATTTAGCCGGCATCATTGAATCGGCCTTAGCCTACTGGGCTGGCATCCTGTCCAGTGCCCCGTGTTTCCAGGCACCAATAACCATATATCAAATAACCAGTTATGGAAATTGGATGGATAGTTTCCCTTCTGTGCACGAGGGACCTTGCAGTGAGTAAAATAAGAGGGCATCTCACTTGTAAGATAAGGAACCTGCAAAGTGAATTGATGGATGCACATTAAACATACTGGACACTGAAATATAATCAGAAAAAGCTTGTCGTGAACTGGAAATTGTGTGTGATGGCCTCAGCCGTACAGTGAGGCAGATGATCAACATGACCACTTACAGAGAGCAAACTAACCTTAACCCTAACCTTAACCCTTCTCTTTTGGGGAGACCTTGTGCGTGAACTTATTATAGAAACGTGCCAACGCGTAACAGCCAGAGAAAGATGACTATTCAGTACTGGGGAGAAGCGGAATGCTTTGGGAGGGGGGAACGCGCCCCTCCATCAGTGCAGCCACAGAGTCCCAGGGAGGGGAACCGAACGCAGCCCCACGGGCGCCAGGCGGCATGTAAAAAAAATCTCTTCAAAGCAGTGCATCCTACTTTCGGAAAACAAACTATATGCTTTCACATATTCACAGTAATCTCATGTACAGCCTGGAGATTTACGAGGCCAACACAGAGAGTTCAACATGGAAGCAAAAAAGAAGAGGAACTCATCCCCCTGTGGGGGGGTTTAATGTATTATCACCCCCTAATTTTGGCAGAGCTAAATATCACCGCTTTCATGAAGGAGCGTTCATGAACATTAACTAACTAATTAACTTATTTAAATAATCAATAGACTTATTAATAATCAATAACAACAACAACAACAATAATAATAACAGCAACATTTATATAGCACGTTTCTAGGATGTTTTTCGAGGAAAATTAATAATAATTTAAAAAAACAAACAAATAAATAATAATAACAATAACAACAACAAGGATCCAGCAGTTTCGCTGCTTGAATCCCAAATAATAATAGCGCGTTTAATTTACACAGCGCTTTTCAGGAATCCTAAGATCCTTACAATAGGTGAGAGAACACAGATGACAGTAATAAACACAAGAAAACAAACATTTTGTCGCTTCAGGCACTTTGCAGCTATTAACACAGCTGCAGGTGCAACCCGCTTTGACAGACGCTTATCACTGTGACTGTGAAGCAGAAGCTTCAGGCTTGGGGTGGGAGACTTTGTAAAACCAGCACGGCACGTTAGACCACAGCTAAGCGTCGTAACAGCGATACATGTGAGTTTAAGCTTAGGCTAGTACAGAAAAAATGCCACGGCAGACGGTCTTAAATGGCACCGAGAGATTTTTTTGCAATAATTCTGAAAAATTGCTATCATTTCTGAAATCATGTTGTTAAACTTCCTCTCATAGTCTTGGATTCTTGAGCAGTGACATGACTTGCATTTATACCCTAAGTGCTAGGTAATCCCAGAACGGCCAGACCGCTCAAACCGTGATACAGGGAGGCCAGCGATCCTGGGCAGCAATTTGCTGATTTAATGACAACAATTTCTGCATTTCCTCAGAGTTACAGGTCTCCCGTATCTAATTCCGCTTTCAGCATCAAACGCGGCGACAGGTCTGACAAGCCAAAACTGGGCATTTGTGCGAATGTTGCAGAAAGTAAGATCATCGAGAGAAACTCGAACAAGCTCCCTCACTTATGGATGATGGTCCCTCCTTCTCTTTTCAATAAGTGTGCTCATCAATTAAAGCAGAAGCTTTTACGGCTGGTGGAGGGGGACGGATCAGTCTCCGGATGAGCATCGATGCCCGTTTAACAACATGTTAGCACGACAGCAGCACCACTGTTCCTACAGCTAAATAGCTAGGCTTCTGAAAAGAAAATGCCTAGTTACAGAAATCCTGGAAAATTACACGGAAACACGCAATTCCCATTGATGTGTAATTCTTATGCTGTATTGAAGCCATGTTTCATACTCAGCTGACGGCCAGGAAGGCTTTACTTAACGTAAACTGCTTAAAAGTGCAGGATCAAAATTTGCTCCGAGCACCGAGATCTGGCTGCCACACAGTTCAGCCTGCAAGGGTAAGTAGGTGACACGCCAGGGCTACACGTTGCCCCGTTGCGCTAATGGGCGTCAAGGCGTATGTAAATGACATGCAAATAATCACATTTAAGGGCAGAGTATACAATTTACACATCCAGTTCGTTCAAAAGCCACAAATGCTGTGCAGGCAGCCTTTTTTGAGGGACGGGGACTGTTGAGAACCTGCTGTGGACTCTTGTGCGAGTGTCTAAGGAATCTGACCACTTAAACCACAAGTAATACTCAACTTCATCGATGCAAAGACAGGGGTTCCCCGCAAACCCTGGAGTGTAGCAACCATGCATTTTATTGCACATTGTACGGAGTATAACTGCACGTGACAAACTTGGATAATCTTCAATTGTAGATGTTCAACTGAACTCGTAAGAATTATTTGAGCCTGCATCTATAACCTTTGCATCTTTGTGCCGAAACGAGAACAAGATGACTTAAGAGTAACCCAGAGATGGGGTGATTCTAGTATTTTATGTGCAGGCGGGGCATAAGAGGGGCCATAATTCATACAGGGGGAGCAGCCTTATCGTTAAATAATGATATGTTTTGAATCCGTGAGTGACAAGGAAGGGGGTACTCCATGGGCCAATCAGCCTTCAGCTGGGCCCAGTGCTCCTTTGGCCCCGCCCCTGTACCCTTGAAACTTAGGACGGCAATGCGAGCAGCATGGAAACTCCACCCACCGAGACATATAGGGCGGCGTAGACGCTGAGCGCCGCCTCCTTGGAGGGGAAGGACTTGCGGGCGCGCAGCACGTCCTCCTCGTTGCCTGTGCACGCCTCCTGCTGGCTGATGAAGAGCGCAGCCTGCTGGCACCCCAGCGCCGTGTAGTTGGGCTTGCACACGGTGAGGAAGTGGGGCGCCAGGTTGCCTGTGACCACCTGGCCGGCGTTGACGAAGATGTCGGTGGCGAAGAGGCCGAACGCGTACACGCCTGTGGAGGACAGATTCGGGGGACACTTACAGCTACCATTTGGGAAGACACATAGGAATTTTCACATATCCCACCTTCTCCCCCATGAGAAACACAGACACACACATACGGATAAGAGAAAAACCATGAAGTCAGAGTGTAGGCGCAACCTTTTATTGGGATTAGAGTGTTTAACAACCCAGTCCTCGCAGACCTCCAGACAGTCCAAGTTTTTACTCCCTCTCAGCACACCTGACCCAAACATTCAAGCAACCAAGAGCAACAAGGGTGTGCCCAAAATCGTATGCTTACACAGTAAATACTGAATTTCATGAACTCGACCGTTAAAGCAGTACGTACTGTTCATATGCATGACAACACACATATATTCGAACATACTGCGTGTTACCTGACCCAGATGTTTTCCAATGACACTGCATTACTTTTGCGAAAGTTAAAAGCCATTTTCTACTTCAATTTGTACAGAGACTGCACTTACTCTGCCATCTTCACTGTTCCAGAGGCCTTGTGGGATAGCATAGAAGAATGTAGCATGTCGTCCAGGTTTCGTTTGCTTGCTGTCTCGCCCATACTGAGGATTCCGGCATATGGCTCAGGTCACATACTATATTGTGCCTACTACACAGCAAACAAGTATGCAATTTCTGAACCACCCCAAAAACTTGGTGTGCTGGGAGCTGATAACCTGGACTGTCTGGAGGTCTCCAAAGACTAGGGTAACACTCATATGATTATTCTTGGCTAACATTGATACGATTATTCTGCTGGCCCAAGGACTCAAACTGATGACCTTGTGAACATGGGCATAGCTTCCTAACCCACAAAGTCACACACCACCCTCTTATCAAGGCAGGAAACATGCCTAAGGACTACAGACTACCTCTCAGACACAGAGAGCAAATTAGCTGTAGAAGCTTGTATTGGGACACTCAGCCAATGCTCCTAGCATGCTGGAAGAAAACGCCGCACCTCATAAACCGAAATCCCTAAACTCTCACAGAAATCTGGAGTAGACATAGTCAACTTCTGCTGATGGAAGACCCAAATGCAAGCTTACGATGTGCATTTGCACATGTGGCAGACATTACACCCCCTGGGGTTTTGCACAGGCCACTGAGCCAGCACAGAGGTTCTGAATTAACAGGCGGTTCTTGGGTTGTGTATTTGATTCCTGTGGGATCGACGTGTGTGTTGGTTTTTCATGTTCTGCCTCTAGCTAATGACTGCTTACTCCTCACATTTCAGCCTCCCTCCATACTGGTGGGTGGGTTATAGCGGGGGCCATATGATGGACGTTCATCCCATCCAGGATGTCCCCTTTACTTCCTGGCACAGTCCCCACACACTCAATGACCTCAGTTAGGGAAGATGGACGACTTTGCTATCTGTTTACTTTAAGGGCCACCTGCAACATTGATCATTTAAGGGGACAGCGACACATAAACGTCACAGTGTTCTGTTTTCGGCACAGAAGACTGCGACCCACCAAACAGCCTCCTGTCTCCTGGCCAAACCCCCGGACTAAACAACGGCCATATTTCACTGGAGGCAATTCACCGGCATTTCCGCCCTGAAACTCGCATGGTATCTTTGGGGATTTTAGTTGCAGTTCCTCTGTATGGTACCAGTTTATTACACACTGAAAGCAGGACTAAGACTGATGAGAGTGGGAACACACTGCTTTTACACCTGGGAGGACAGTTTAAAGAACCAAAATGACTTCTTTGTAAAGGACACATGAACAATAGTCTCGTGTTAATAAACATTAAAAAACCTAACACTTTTCTCCACCAAAGCATGCACTGGGCCTGTGATCTGAAGGTTGCTGGTTCAAATCCCAGGATCAGCAGAGTCATTTCACCACTGGGCCATTGATCAAGGCCGTCAACCCCCACCTGCTCCAGGGATTGAGGGGCCCTGCTTTCTGAAGTGTACAACACTTCGGTCAAAAGCAGCCGCTAAATAAATAAATTGTGAATATTTCTGTAGAATATGCCTCCATGCATTTGTAAATATAACATGATTATTTTAATAAATGATGTGCAGGACAACAAGTTCAGCACTATCCCCATGCCGTGTGCGTGGAGTCTGCATATTCTCCAGAAGTTTAAAAAGTGTGCACATTGGACTAGCATCCTATTTGGAGGGAGGGGGGGGTCCCTGCCTTGTGGCTCACGTGGCTTGGGATACGTCCCAGTTGCCCTGTACTGGATACGCATATAGAGGTATAAAAAAGATAAACATTTTAACAGTTATAGTTAAAAAAAGTTACAAAAAAAAATACAAATCTGAACATTCCCCGTAAGACGCAGTCCTGTGATGCATGATGGAACAGAATGAGAAGTTCTGCTTTTTTGCATCAAGAACCAAGCAGGAAAATTCACATTATCTACTTTGCATTAAACAGGAGGCTTTCATTCAAGTGATTAGGATCCCTGCAGAAATGACCAAAAATGCGACATTGAACCTTTCAGGCAAGAAATGCGGCTGCTGCTGCTCCTCCGCCATCCTGCTGCAATTCTTCTGATTGCTGTCCAGTTGGGGCCCAGCAGGTCGGCCCATTTGTTCCTTACAGAGGTCCATTTGAAACAGACCCTCGAGAGCAACTGCATTCAGCCAGCAGAGTGCACATAATTCTTGCCACAGCTATTGAGAAATTTGAATTGGATTGATGATGACAGAATTTGGGGAGACTACTTCCAATGGCTATAATGAAACCTTGCCTTCTTAGTTTGACATGTATAACTGGCTGAAAAGACCCTAAAGCCATTTTCACTAGAACATTCCCTGTGGGACCACCTGGGCTGTTTTAATAGCTTTGCATCGGATTATAGTTATTCATCCATCTAAAGGTTGGTATATAATGGAGACTAATGCATCATATCTCTATCATTTTGTTTATCACATGGTGTTCTGTGGTGTACTATCAAAGTTATTCTGCTATCATCACCCTTATTAATATCCCCATAACCCTAACCCTAACCTTGGCTATCTGTATGAGATCATCATGGAAAGTCGACTAATGGATCACCTGATTTGAACCTGGTTCACATCTCCGTTGTCACTCCCCATGGTCAAACAAGTATCCAGTTCGCATTGATCAGATACGCATGTAGCTCTCAAGTTAAAAGTCAGCACGGCCTCGCACTTGGTGTGAGGTATTGTTGTTCTCATGCGACTTACTGAGCGGCTTGCTATTGTCGTCCATCTCGCCCTGTTTTTACTCATCTTCCCCAGTCCAAAGTCCTCTCAGATCCTGCTTGCGTTCACACACACTGTTCCTCGTCATCTCTCAGGACGGACTTTGCCTTCCAATCTCTCCAGACCACTGACACAGACCGCGAGCCTAGCCTGCCAATTTCACTTCCATTTTCCAGATTACTTTAATGAAGCCCAGGTCTCTTTTATCTTTGGGTCCTGCGGTTTCAGCACCTCCTTTAAACCCGACTGCATCATCTTTCATGGGGGAACATCACTTAGAGTCCCTGGATTAATGCAGATTCAGAAGAATTCAAAGAACTCAAAAGCACAGGATTGCTGGGAACAACTGGCTGCAGGTGCAACTTAGGTTCACAAATCCTAAAGGTGCAGCATACAGATTCGATACAACCCTGCTCCTTGGCGGGGATCACATGAAGATGGAAAGATGGGGGGATTCAAGCTTATGTGTTAAGTAGAACCACTGAATTAAGACGCAGCGCATCTCCAACTAATATTTATCTCAACACACGAGTCCTTTCGCACAGAGCTGCATTTATCTGAAGCCAAGCGGGAGTAGCAACTATTTCAAAAGACGTGATGCTCTTTGACTGCAACCTAGACGTAAATAGCGAAAAGGGGCCGTGTAAAACACAAGGCAGCATCAGCACGCTACCAAATCCAGCCAGGTCTTTGAAAAACATGATGGTGCTTCTAGATGCTGGGTTATTTGGAGGCTTATGTCATAGAAACAAATATCACAGAAGTGAAATAAACTAGTTAACAGAACTAACAAATGCCTTCAGATTCTTGTCCTCAAGAAAGGTTTTCCACTTTAAGATTGCAAGATTATGTAACAGTCGGGGGGATCTTGCCTTAAGTGACAGGAGCCAGACAATAAAGAACCAATGCGCAGCTTCCATGCACCTACTACAGCGTGAGTCACCTCAGCAGATGACCCTGATGCAAGAAAATCACCAAGAAATGACACGGAGGTTGACCCCAGACGTACCCAGGAAGCGGAAGGTCCTCCGTACCAGCGGGTTGAGGTAACAGCAGTCTCCCATCACGGTAATCTTCTCTCGGTTGTCCACGTCTTCGGAAACGTACTGGAGCAAGAAGAACACGGACTCTGTAGCCGATATCTAAAGAAAAGAAAAGGAAGATCCGACATAAATATTTCAATGGGCCACATTTCCAGTGCATTAGATGCAAGATGTATTTGTCAATCTGAAAGTGTAATGCAGTGTAATTGCTAACACAACATGCAAAGCTTTCTGTTTCACTATTTAACCAAAATAAAATGGTTTGTTAACAGGTCAGTCGTGACAATAACAATATTTGACAAAGCTGATGCTGCTGACTTTAAGCATATGAAAACCATGTTCAATAGTCTACATTACATTTGTTTTAAATGACTTCTGCAGAGCACCCTTCACTGGCTGGAGTTTTGACTAATGGATACACAAAATGTATCTGAACCACTTCCACTAAGCATATGCTGTCTCAGAGGTCCCATTCAAATTGTCAGATTTTCCAGCTACAGTCTCCTTATATAGCATCATGATAATCTCTCCATTCTCAGTATTGGCAGGTGACTCCACTGAAGGACTCTGCTGCATCATACAAAAAGTGCATCTGTCCAGGAAGCAGGTAAGACTGCTTGTGTGATCCTAACTCACTCAGAAGTTCACAACTCTGAACCATTTTTCCAAAGCCACTTTTGCATAGCTCAGTTATGGCACACAAACCAAAAGAGATGATATTGCTGTGACTTTTCCAGATCAAAAATATTCATGCATCTTCCCTCACTTACGACCTTCTGCTTTAAGAATCTAATCTGCCTAAAGCCTCTGTCACCTCAAAGTTCTTCTACAAAATAATATCAAAGCAATCCATTGTTCTTCGGTCTTTCTCGCCTGTCATCCCTACGTCAGACTTCATCAATTTCAGAGCAGAAAAGTCCTTCCTGGTTCCAGTCTGGCGACATGGTCTCCTTAAGAGAGTAGATTAGGTTATTGAAGTATTCTTCTACCTCTTTACAGATCCTTCACCTTGAATAGACTATATATTTTATGAAAAAGACAATCCAGTATATAACTGAATGAAAAAATGTAACAAAATGTCCAAGAGTATTATCAGAGTAGAATGAACAAAATACTTCTAGGAAATAATTGATCTTTTAGATTGAAAATAAATGTTTTTCTTGACTCAGAGATAGCAGTGGTGGTCTATTTTGTGTAGCCCTGATCTACATTTGCTGCTGTCTGTCTCCTTGTATTGTAGAAGGAGATTGGTTCAGCCCTCTTTAAAAAAACATCTCCTTCGGGCCACAGTGGGGATCACGAGAGGGGCACTATTCTTGCTGAATAGAGTGCAACTGAAAAAACTGAGCTGCTCTCTATATTTCATAATTTCTCTGCCCTTTCGGCCAACACAAAATCTCCATTCAGATAACATTGTCCATATTCTCCTGTCACCCTGCCACTCATAGCTTTTTCCTCTAGGGACACTGCAGTCCATACCATGCACATCTGGTGTTAAGTTACTTGCAAAATAGTAATCCGTTATAAACTGAAACTACATAAATTGTATTTAACATGTGATTAGCACATTATCCAAAACAGTTATGCAAATCTTCACTAAGGTTTAGCTGTTTTAACTTAAAAGACATATACATTATGGTTTCTATGCATTTTCATACATGCTAAATAGTTCAAAGAGTTTACTTTAATTTCATGGGTCCTTGATTTCACTGAACCCCAGAACAGTCTACAAAAATATTTTCATAATTTCATGCTCATATTCATTCTAGACACACATTGTGGAGCCTAATGATACCATAGATCACAGTCACCTTCTATTTAATGCAGGTTCACCTGTGTGGGGTATGTGATCCATTGAACACACACACACATAAGGCACAGGTGTCCACGTGGCACAGTGTGTCACGCGAACTAACACTCCCTGAGACCATGGTATAACCACATGAGATTAGTTATTGAGGCTGCTGCAAGGATAATGATCATAATCAATGATGTCAATAATAATGGGTAATAAAATTAGTTGACAAATTTTTTCATCGATTTTTTATATTTTTCCCCTTTACAGCATGCATAGTGTTGTATATCATCATTTGTTGTTGAATGCAGCCGATCTAGTGTGTGTGTGACTCCCGGAACCGGAAGTTGGGAGATTAAATAAAAAGGGATTTTTATTTGACTTGACCATAGACTCCTTATTACGGGGGCACCAGGAAAATTATATACCCATATTTCCACCAAACTCAAGAATATAACAAGTGGCGACGAGTGTCTTGTTATCGGTTGCAGGAAAACTCTCAGAAGCTAATGCTAACGCACAAGCGACTAGCGGCGGGGAGATCACGCAAAAGAAAAAAAATTGTGAATAAATGTATCGCTAGGGAGATCGGCATGGCTGGGATTATTGGCAGCATCTGCCCCTATATCGAAGCGAATGGTACTGAGGACGCTAAAATCATGCCAACATTCCTAAGCATAATGGGTCCCAGAACATTCAATGTCTGATTCACCCAGACCAAGGGTTACCGGGATATTGTAGCCACCTTGACAGCGCGCTTTTCTCCTAAGCCCCTTGTAATTGCGGAGCGCTTCCGTTTCCATAAGAGGAATCAGGAGGAAGGGGAAACCGTAACCATGTTTGTGGCAGCTCTAAAAAGGCTGGCGGAGCACTGCAAATTCAATGAGGTGCTAAACGACACCATCAGAGACAGGCTTGTCTGTGGGCTGAGGAGAGCAGCCATCCAAAAACGGTTGCTAACTGAAGGGGCCTTGTCCTGGGAAAAAGCCATTGATATTAGCGTGTCCATGGAGTTAGCTGCTAAGGAGGCTCAACTGGGATATTACCCAAAATCTCCACTGAAGCAAAGAGTTCACAGAACAAATGCTACAGATGTGACAAAACAGGGCATAATGCAGCAGGGT
>JABFEB020000043.1:6375489-6390037 GCA_019775895.2 Stomatorhinus ivindoensis
CCTGGATATTTCTGCCTCGTCGCCTTGTTTACCCGACGCTGCGCACATCCAGGCACGCTTCACCCAGATTCGTGACAAATGCCCAATGGTGAAGAGCGACCCATTGCCTTTGCTTCTCGTTCACTCAGCAAGGCAGAGAGTAATTATGCACAAATTGAACGTGAAGCTCTAGGAATTGTGTTTGCCATCCGGAAGATCCAGTAATATCTTTTTGGTAGGAAGTTTGTCCTCCTAATGAACCACCGTCCTCTTACAGCCACATTTGGGTCCCACACTGGCATTCCGCCCTTGGAAGCCAGCCGGATTCAAAGGTGGGCATTGCTGCTATCAGCTCACACATATGACATTAGGTACAAGACGTCAGAGCTTCATGCTAATGCTGATGGCCTCTCCAGACTACCCCTACCAGTAAAACCTAACCCTAACCAGCTGAGATTTTCTACTTCAGACAAGTAGAGGAGGCTCCAATCACCTCAACCCAAGTGAAAACACACACCCGATCCAACCCAGTACTTTCAATGTTGTTAGGAATAGTGGTAAAGGGAGGTAGTGGCAACTCTCCAATGTTAAAAACACATTTTCCAAAAAGGAATGAACTCTCAGTACAAGCAGGATGACTCCTATGGGGAAAATGAGTGACCATTCCACAAGCCTTAAGGAAAAGACTCCTGTAGCAACTACACGTAGGCCGCTGTGGAATGGTACAGTATGTATGAAGAAGCTTGCCAGAAGCTACTTCTGGTGGCCCAGACTAGATAGACAAATTGAAGAGACCAGAAGAACATGCCCATCATGCCAAACCAACCGCTGCATGCCTCCACCAGCCCCTCGACACCAATGGGACTGACTAGAGGAGCCATGGCAGCGTGTCCGCATTGACTTTGCAGGACCTTTCGAAGATCGAATGTTTCTGGTGGCAGTAGATGCACATAGTAAATGGCCAGAGGTGTTCATCATGAGGTCTACTACTATGGAGAAAACCATTGAACGGCTAGGCGAAATGTTCAGCCGATTCGGCTTCCCCAAGCAGCTTATAAGCAATAATGGCCCTCAGTTTGTGTCACAGGAGTTCGGAAGGTTCCTCGAGCTGAATGGGGTTCAACACCTTTGCACTGCTCCAAACCACCCATCCACCAATAGATTAACTGAGAGATTTCTTCGGAGCTTGAAAAATGCTTTAAGGGCTTCACAAGGACAGGGATCTCTGCATCAGCGATTAAACAATTTCTTGTTATCCTACAGAAATGTTGCACATTCAACTACCAAAATGGCACCCGCCACACTTCTCTTGAATAGACAACTACAGACAAACCATGACCTGCTGAAACAACCAAAGACTAAGCAGACTGCTGCAGAAGCAAAGGGTGCAGATTGAGAGACATGAACAAACCGCAAAGGAGCGGGGTTTCCACCCAGGTGAACATATTCTAGCACGTAACTATAACCATGAACCAAAATGGGTGCCGACCACAGTTACGGCACAAACATATATAAACAAATAACAAAAAAAGTGAGTTAGGAATTGAGACGTTTATTGTTCATGTTATTTCGGTCTCACCGTTTCTGTGCTATTCTGACATAAGGTGATGCATTGTTGTTAGAATAGAACTTATGTAGGAGTTGGAGGACCAACAAGATGTTAGGTGTTTGGGGTGGTTTTTGCTAATTAAGTGGGAAGGAGTATGTTGTATATCGTTATTTCTTGTTGTGTGCAGCCGAGCTAGTGTGTGTGTGAGACTCCCGGAACCGGAAGTTGGGAGATTACATAAAAAGGGATCTGTCACCGCCATTAACTCGACTAGACTCCTTATTCCGGGGATACCAGAAAAATTATATACCCATATTTACAACAAACTCAGGAAAATAACACATAGTGTGTATAATGGTATCATTGCCTAACAACGTTAGCTTTGGTGTGTTAAGATGAATTCGTCCGTCACTTTTTGCGAGCGGGGTCCGCACAAAGCGCAGACTCATGCGTACATGCTATATTTATTCATCGACTCATGAGTATACGACGCCAAACCGAACAAAAGCCGAGCGAAAGTCGTGAGAGGAAACGAATGCATGTACGCGAGAGATGTTGAAAGTTGGGTGAGCAAAAGAAAGTATGCGAGAGACATTGAAAGCGCGCAAGGGATCAAAATATGGTGGAGACAGCGGATCTTTGTTTTTATAAAACTGTTACTTTAAAGTTTATAATAAAGTACTGTGATTTTTAAAAACTCGGCGTTTTTTTAAGCATTTGCACATTTCTATCAAACTTGACTTTTGGCGCAACAAATCGATTGGCCTAGTTGATCGTTTGTTCACATGATTAATATCGACTCTCAAAATCGTTTTTTGCAGCCCCGTTACGGTTTAGAAAAAACACATTCAAGTACATTGTACTGTTGTATGCTGAGAATTAACACAATTGTAATAAATAAATCGGCCTTAGCGCAACAGTCTGGCTGTGCTCTAATTATGTTGTCCTTTTAAAATGACGGCATTAAAATATTTATTCTGATTCTTATACTGATCACTACAAATAAACGCACTACGTTTTCCATGCGTTGTTCTTCTCAAATGGAGAAAACGTAATGGGGCGACTTTTTGTCTCTTTCATTAAATTAATTTAAATAAATCTGCGGTAATGACGAATTACAATGAATAAATCTGGTTTGATAATGCAATTTTAAAAGAACATTTTCTGCATGACGTTGAAAACTATGAAATGTCTGTACAAGATATGCTCTCATTTTTGGCTGTGTAAATTTGGCATTATATTTTTGAATTTATGTGTCTTTTTTTTGTTTTTTAGCCAAATTTTAATAAGCCCTTAATTTTCATATAGCACAATGCATATCAAGGACATTGGAGAACGATGATTAAAAACAACAAGTCTCCCACATCTGCAGAATTACGACGAATGAGAAGAGACATATCTGCAATTATTCACGTTTCCCTGGAGGGCAAAAGAATCCGGAAGACCAACGAGCATCGTGCACTAATAATAGCAGTCTCGCTGCCCTGCCCCATAAATGTCAGCTGCCATAACCCTGACGGAGGACTGCTCAGCATGCCGCTCTTGGATGCCAGTCGCCTCCTCTCCGCTGCCGACGCAGCCGCAAATTAATGAGCCTGACAGCAAATCTTCATTCATTGCAACTCTCCATTAATGCCTACCATTGCTAAAACTGCTCACTTGCTTAATATGGGCCAACGCCGGCTGCATGCAGCCATCTTACCAATGTTAAACTTAAGTTTTGAAAAACTTCTCAATTTCATAAATCAAACCCTTTATTCTTTTCAAAGGTGCTGGTGGATTAGATCTAAATCATTTTTAGGTTTCCTGCAAAATGGAAACACCCTGTAGCCTATTTTCAATAGCTATGTACAAATTTTGATGGACCCAATATGCCTCCCCTCCTGAGCCTATTAATGTCCAACTTTACTTCCACAGCCTCGGCCTATTCACTGAGTAATAAAGGGTTAAACTTATACTACATATCTTACTTTTGGCAATTTCCTTGTTGGGGGTGTGGGGGGTGGGGTGGGGGGGGTACACATCTTAGCCATAGAGTATTCCCCTGCCCTTGACGATCACACAAGGCCAGTTAGGAAAGGAACTCAGGGATCCAGAGATACTGACAACTGCAGCTTGAGCTCCATCTGAAAGTCCTTTAAATAACCAAGCAAGAAACTTCAAATTTACCAAGAAATTATCAAAAAACTTCTAGGTTCCTACGAATAACCTTTAGGTTATTTATGCACAGTAATTACAATGTGCAGTATTTTTCTTATTGCAGATGTATACATATTCATTAAGAGCCTTTGGTGGATCTGCTTAGCTGAGGTCCAATTTTATGTGCTTATTGCCAAGGTGATAGCTTTTCATCCCAAGTCAGTGTTGGCTGCTACCTTAAAGCCAGTAAGGTTACTTCTGCAAAGCTCCCTCCTTGTGCTCTTTTGGGCTGTCACATACTAGCTTGCTACAAGAATTATGGCACTAAGAAACTCTTGAACTTGTGTCGGTGTTCTTGTCTCTTGCTCCCCTTCAAAAAGCATGGACATATTCATTACATCCCTTAGGGATTCCAGATGCTGACTCAATTAAGGAATATGGGATAAAATTGTGAATGCTTTTCCAGTGACCGGCAGAAATGTTTAAAACAAAAAAGGTTTTAAAATAAAACTGTATCAAAACTGTATCAGATGCAGCCTCTACAACACAAGATAAAAAAACAAAAATTCCGAAGAAACTGGTTAAACAATATTTTTAACGGTTCAAAAAAGTCAAAGATGACATTCGGCCGAGTTATGATAACCTTGGAGATAGAATAAAAGGAACATATTTTTTCCCGATGGCTGAGGACTTGCAAGTGAGATCTTACAATCTTAGAGAGGGTGCGGATCGCTGGCTGATACAGTAGCTGTGAGACAGAGGCTGTTGTATTTATACTTTGATCCGCCGATCCCGATGCTCATCACTAATTCTCGCCCGGTAGAGACGTGGGAGCTACGTGAGCAGAATACGTATGACCGCCTCCCGGCGCACGCTTCGGATTCAAGCCACCAGCGAGCGGAAGCTGTCGGTCTGCCGGTGCATTTCGTCCCGCAGGACGTGTGGAACTATCAGGCTGTCCCCAGGGACGTACTTCTGAGGCCTGAAGACATGTGTCCGTTTCCCGCTATAAAGGCCCTTTTCCGCGATGGAGCCTGTTTACGAAAGGAGAGGGTACGGTCTACTCTGGACAACTGGCTCACCTTAATAGTCCAACGTGAACAAGGACTCTGATAATGAAGTCTTTAAACAGCCTCCGAGATTATTATATATATATATATATAGGAAGAGTCTATTAAATCAGTTAAATTGTTCCAGTAGAGCAAGTCTCACGGTAGAGTAAGGAACTGTAAATTATGCACTTAGCAAGGTTCACTTTCATTCTTATCACATCTTACCACCCAGCTTACCTATTGGACTGAGTCAATAAATCATCTCGTGTAAAAAAGATGCTCCCTGATTAGTTTAATTTCCCTTCCTAATCTCCCTTGGATTTATGTCTCCAGATAACTACGTGCACCGTCCGCTTACCAGGTATACTATTATCTATTGATAAACAGTCATAAAGACACAGCTGTAGTCACTATAAATACCTCAAGTTTCCACGCAGGGCGTACAGGGCAGGAAGATAAATTATCTCCTCAAATGAGCTCACACTCAGATTTTCTCTGAATCTCAACTTTAACTAGAAATGTACCTATACAACCCCCCCATTTAAGATATTGCCGTTTGGGTAAATAAATTATGTGACGTTATCAATCAAAAGACCAGATCCTCTCTTCAGAACTAACTAAAAGCCTAAATCGAAATAAAATGAATGGCCACAAAGCTAAATATACAAATTAATTAAGAAGAATATAAACGGAACATTAGGCTAATTAATCCTCAAGGGCGCTGTATGTAGATGAGAAATCTCCTGAAGCTCTCACGAGTTCCGTACGGTAATATGACGCCCGGGTAGTTTAAGTTTTGCTAAATTACATATATAGAAAGCGCGTGATATCTAGAAATTGCAATGCCTTGCGTGTCGTAGATCTGACCAAGTACGAACATTGGGAGGAACGATCGACAAACCTTCATTGTAGAAAGTTCTGTAAGATGATCTAATTACACATTAATGTATAATGGATCATTACGATAAGAGTATTAAAAAAGGAACAAGAATTAGTACCATTACAAAAAGACCAAATATCTATATCTTTAACGATGCGGCGATTAAGCACACTTTACGACTATTAGTAATCGGCAAAAATGTAATTAACTGGAAGCTGTTATACAGTCTGTACATATATAAAAATGACAACTCACGACCAGTGCGGGAACTCCGGCGACCACTGTGTACAGGATAGACGGGGGAATAGCGCTCAACTCCTCCGGTCCGAGATACGGTTTTGTGTAAGCGTTGTCATAGCAGAAAAATCCCTGTACGTGCACGTTGAAAGTGTCTGTGTACTCGAAGTAGTACGCCAGCATGATAGTCCCAGCCATTATGACTATCTGAAAATAAAGCATTGTCGACCAAAATAAATCAAATTGATCCACTGAGCCCGACTGTCTTCGTCCCTCGCAACCCTAATGTGACTGGGACATTTCTTGGTTCTGCACAGTGACTCTTCTGCATCGATCACATGTTAAAAGAGATAATCCATTTAATATCGGAACTCGCGCCGCTACCGGTCACGGCAACGCACGTTGGGCTGGAGCATCAGTGCACACTGCCTGCTGGGCTGTTCAGTGCGAGCATTGCTGATTGATGCAGCGCCGTCCTTTCAACAATTTGCGTTCCACAAGCGAGCCTCGGCGAATTAAGAGTGATGTATATGTATATATATTATGCAGCAACATCAGCTGCACTGCGTTTTTACCCCCCCCCTCCCCCCCCCCCACACACACACACACACACACACTTCCAAGACTGTGTTACGCTTATCCTTATTACATAACCCAAGTTTCAAAAGGTCATTTTTTCTCCAACTCAAAGTAAGAGCTTTCGGGCATCTTTTCCATGAGTGCAACGTTCACTGGCAGTTTCTTTGATCCTTGATGATTTCTTTCGTGATAAAGGCGGGGACGGTGAAACGCTGTTGATTTTGTAAAAATTACACTGCGTGGCCAGTGTATTAGTTACAATTGGGGGTGCTGCTAGAGATTTTAGACCCCATAATTGCCCCCCACGCAGACCAATCCAATTATGCTTCAATTTTTCCAATGACAGGGGCCCCTGAAATCATCCTAATTCCCCCACACACACACAATCGTTTGCTCTTGTGAACAGGTTGCTCTTCATAACAGCAAATCATGTGTCTGTAACCGAATACATACAGTACACAGACAGGGTCAGGAGGTTCACTTACTGTTAGACTAAGCATTACAATGACCAAGACGCCTGACCTAAGCAGTTTCAACGATGATGGTTTTATCCTCCCAGAAAGAGAAACTCTTCTGGGATTTTCATGCACTACAATGTCTGGAATGTACAGTGTATCATGTGATGAGCAGACGTCCAGTCTATGGCAGTTCAGTGGCAAAACACCTAGTTTGTGACAGAGGTTATAGGAGAATGTTGAAGCTAACAGGAAGGCCACAAAAATGATAGCTCAGAACAAGATTGGTCCACATAATTACATCTATGAGCACAAAACAAGTCCGCCCTTGACTTAAAGCAAATACATGACAGCTCTGACATTTAACAGTTAGGCACATGATTATGGCAGTGCACTAATTAAAAGCCTCTACCAAATGGTGTAGAGAAACAATTTTACTGAATGGGCAAGCTTAGATTCTAAAAGATTCATTGTATCATATTAGTCACGTTATGAGGCCAAAAGTTAATAACGCATTTTAATATTCTACTATTAACCTCCACACGAGCCGTCAGCAACCAAAATTAAGACACAAATCAGGATAATACGCCTTGTACTGTACGATCAAAACATTCAGTTCTATTATATTTCTATATTAAGCTTCCTATATATATGACAATTGGTTTTAGTGATTAAAACCCAATATGTGTTTTCTTAAAGTTCTCAATCAACGTGTAACCCATAGTAAATCATCATACTACACGTCATACTATAGTCACAAATGATCTGGCATGCTCGACAGCTTCCTTTAACATGACAGTAAAAAACGAAACGGCCATTTCTATTGCACGCAACTGCGCCACCTAGTGAAAAAATAGAAATCGATTTTTAAAATACGGGTAAAAAACATTGTATCGAAATATTATACTGCAAATGGTAATGTAGTTAGACTAAGTAGTGACTGTAGTGAACTTTCAGGTTACTGCTGATTTCGTTAACTCTATTAATTGTAGCGGCCAACGCGAGTATATAAGATCCGTTTGTGGTCGTGCGTGTTAGCCTGTGACATGGCTTCCTGTGTGACCGTTAGGTTTGTACCTTGTGGACTTCACGGTAACTTTCGATGAGTTTACTTATCGGCATATTTCTTTCTTTATAGTGTGGCAATTTCTCCTTTTTCGAAGTTGTGTGCATTCCCACCACCGCTGGTATGGTACAGGTGGATGGTGTTTTATGTTTTTATGGGTGGTTGTTATGCGCTTTTGGTACACTTTTCAGTTTGCGAGGGCTTGGTATATCCCGCTGCTTGCAGTTGCTCCTGTTTTGAGGTTTTATATTATTAATGGGACATTTGGATAGTTAGGGCATTTTTGGATCGTGATTCGTTGAAATGTTCCTGGATCAATGTGAGCCAAGCAACTGGCTGGATACTTTTGGTTTTTTTTCGTTTTGGTTATTTTTGCTTTTTGGATTTTTTGTAAAGAGTACTTATGTGTTTTTGCTTGGTTTTGTTTAAGTAGGCAGTGACGCGCCTTTGGGGACGCTCGACGCCGGGTGGTGGAGATCCGTTTGGGGGCATATTGAGGTGATATCGAGAGTTGTGTGGTTGCTGTGCCTCTTCAGTTCACTTCCCCGCGTGTGTTCCCCGTTGGAGTACACTGCCTGACAGCCTGCCACCCCAGGGTAGCAGTTGCGGAGTTTGGCGCTTGGGTTTTGTTTTTGCAGTTTTACTTCAAATTTATTTATACTACTTGTGGTCATTTCTAAAGTGGTCTCATTTAACGTTTGGTTTTTCTTTTGGAGTGTTTATAAGAATAAAGGTAGTGTTCATGGTCTTCACGTCCCCTGTGCGGTGATTACGGATCTGTGTCCTAAACTGAAGTCGGTTGCAATCCCTTGCACTTAATTCTCGGGGTGAAATTCCCAGAGTGTCGTAGTTTGGTTTCGCCATCTCTTTATCCCTCAGTGCTCTGCCACAGTAAGGTGCAGGTGCATAGGCAAGATACACAATTGTATACCTTTTATATTTGGAAAAAGATGTACGACTACGACGGAGTTTTAGGGCTGGGCGAGATCGTATGGCGCATGCGCAATAATCACTAGGGTTTCAGATTTTCGGTGCTATACGGATATTTATTTACGCCCACAATTTAAGCAGTTTAGTAGTATGGCAAAAATATTAATGAGGCTCTGTATGACGTACAAAAGTCATTAGTATAAATACGGCATATCCTTATGTTTAATATATGTCAGACTTTGAACTGCAAAAAGTACCACCACACCGTCGACGTCTTTTTACGTTGTTTATCCAGAAGATCTCTTGTTGTGGCTGCTGTCCTTCACCGCGACTTCAATGCATATTGCACTGAGGTATACAAACCGTAGTGTACCAAAACAGTATTATGTAGGAGCTCCAGTAATCGAATTTAAGAAACATAAAGTTTATACAGATTACTAACTTCGGTATCACAAAACACATCTCATTAATATTTAAACCATACTACTAATCATTTTACCAAACTATGGGCGTAAATTAATGTCCGTATAGCGCAGAAAAGCTGGCGTCCGGCCAAATGCTTCGTCTGTCATCTGATCTGGTGGTGATTATTGTGCATGCGCGATATATATCGCCCAGCCTTAGCTAATGTTAATAAAAATATGTTTGAGAATAAAGTCATAACTTTGGAGAATAAATAGTTGCAATTCTTGCAAAGTTAGAATAATTCGAGAATAAAGTTACGAGAGATGTTGTATTTTTTGGGAATACCGCCAAAGGCTGCACTCCAAAACTTTATGGCTTTACCCTCGAACTATGGCTTTATTCTCGTGGGTTTATAGCTTTATTTTCATTAATATTAGCCATAAAATTTGCATAACTGCCAGGGATTTCATATTTGTAGTTTGGGAGAACATAGTGTAACATGCCTGGTAAATACTGTCTGAATCCAAAGGTGGGTAAAACAGAAACTCATCGCCATGGCATATAGGGGACTTTTGGTGTGAGGTTCCTGAGAGCTTTGGGGCTTGGCTGCGTCTTTGCCATAAGGGGAGGACATGTTTTCTTGCCATAGGGGAGCTTGAAGGTCCAAGTGGCCTCATTCACCGGGAATCTGTAAGCCTGGGAGAGCTTCTGCCATCACAAAGGCCTGCAGGCCTGTTTCTTGGCCTGCATTGAGCAGGTCCTCAAGCAGCAAATCCAAACCATGCAAAACAGCCACCCAACCAAAGTTCAGGTTTTTCCAAAATACTCCACTCTACAAATTACACTACAGCAACACAAAAAATTAAACAAAGCTATACTGTGCACGCTTGCACATTGAGAAATTAGACCATTTCAATCTGGCAGAAAACGTGTAGCATCTCATTGGATTCTGACTTATTAGAAAATTTGCAACACAATTTGCATACATGTAAATCGAGTCATTTCCCAAAAACATAGCTCAAAACGCCACAGCTTGGAGCTTTCAAATGCAGGAAGCGCTGAATAACTTGTGCGGCATACCACCCAGAGAATATGTAATGTTCCCTGTACACAATGAGGGTTACCTGCCACCAACAAACAGATAGGCTTTAATCATCATCCAAATGCACACACAAACACAATATAAACTGAGCTGTGTGCTTTGGCCGGAATACATAACTCCACCATCTGCTGCAGCCACTTTCTCAGATGATGCCAGCTCTCAGAGGGAGCATGTGACCCCCCCCACCTCCCCCCACAGCTCAAGCACACTTCATTTTAACCACTTAACGTGCACCTGATTCCAATCATTCCCTAGGATTTCCAGTCACCTTATGTTCGGCACCACTTAGAATCCGTACTCTCTAGAACACTGTTTCCCAATCTGGTCCTCAGGGACCCACAGCTTGTCCACATTTTTGCTCCCTCCAAACTTTCTTCCAGACAGTCCACATTTGTGCTCCCTCAGTAGGGAGCTGGAATGGAGCAAAAACGTGGACTGATTGGGAAACACTCTATAAGTACGACTTGCCTTTATGACACAATGTTGAGTGCACGTACAACAATACAAATCAATTTACTTTACATCAAATTCCTTAATATGCAGCATTTAATCTTACCATATATACTGGCTCATTTTGTGAAATTCTGTAACCAACAAAACATTGAAAAAATAAATTTAACAGGTCTTAAAAATGAAATTCTAAACTCTTCATATACATGTAAAAAATCTCCAACCTACAAAGCAAAACCCTAATTTAAAATTTATTTTACTTAATTTACTTTTAATTTTAATTTTAATTACTGCAAACAAAAAAGTGGTTAAAATTTTAGTCCACATTCAGAAACAACATTCTAAATGAGCTTTTGAAAACGTCTGGGCTCTTATAATCTTATATAAATGTGAAGCGTCCGTGACACTTGTACTTGTGGGGCAAAAACAGCACAAGGTAACTTAAATATTCTGATTCTTCTAGCGCACCCTACTATCGCTTCCTGGATTCCTTCTCTCAGGATGGCCAGTACAGGTAGAGTCTTCAGGGTGACACTGGCAGTGCTCCCAGTCTCCCAAAGAGCTGTGCTAGCTGGAGAGCTGCATTCCTTGCAATATTACACTATAACCTGATCGGCATTCACCGTATAGCTACAGTGAGACAGCACTCTTGGAGCTGCAGCGTGTGGCATAGATGGACGATGCATATCCCCTGGTGTATTGCGAGAAGGCATGTGGCACCTACTACTGTTGGCCAAATGAAGCTTCATTAACCAATTGCTGTATTTTCTGACAACACTAGACGGAGCTCTCAAAAAAAAAGCTCAACGCATGCGCCAAGGCAAACCGAGAGCGCCATCTAGTTGGGTGAAAAATACAGAAAATTGTTCATGAAGCTTCATTTGGGCATCACTAATACCCACTGTTGATACTAAGCTTGCAAGATTGTTTATAAAAATACAAATAAGTATTCATTTAGCTGTTTTCTATGGCTACCGGACCAGAAAGTTCTAATATGAAGAGAGAGTTCCTGACACAGGAAATTGAATTATATTTGATATTTTTGTCCACTTACAGACATATTCACACACAAAATGCCTACATGTTTAAAATGTATGCAATGTTCATAGACTTGCATGTAAATTACTGCTATTCAGACAGTACCTGAAGTAATAGGTCCACTGTTTATCTAATACAGATAAACTCCAAAAAATGATGTCTGTGTTTGACTAGACATGTCTGCATCCCATCCTTAATTCTAAAAGGTGAATCTGAGGCGGCTTCATGCACTGCTGTCTGCCTCAGTCCATTTATTTGCAGTCGCTCTGTAAGACTGTTGCATTAACCTGGGCTGTCCTGAGTTTTTAAAATGAGTCCATTTGTAGGTGTAGCATGGTACCATAGAGCAGCAATAGTACCTTATCCTCACACCCTACCCCATTACTACGAACAGAATTTAGTAGTGTGTAAATCTAATCAGTAAAATATTCTTCATCACAATAATTTTGATATAACAGTCTAGCATATTTTTTCATACCATACCTCCTGCAGTTCAGCCCAGGTTATCTACCTGGAGCTAAGCAGGTTTGGGCCTGGTCTGTTCTTGAATGGGAGACCAACTAGGAAAGTGAGTTGGTGGTGGAAGAGGTGTTGTTGTGACCAGCAGGGGGAGTCCATCCTGTGGTCTGTGTGGATCCCAGTGCAGTGATGGGGAGACTGTGGCCAGCAGGGGGAGCCCATCCTGTGGTCAGTGTGGATCCTAGTGCAGTGATGGGGAGACTGTGGCCAGCAGGGGGAGCCCATCCTGTGGTCAGTGTGGATCCCAGTGCAGTGATGGGGAGACTCTGGCCAGCAGGGGGAGCCCATCCTGTGGTCAGTTTGGAACCAAATGCCCCAATGCAGTGATAGGAACACTTTGCTGTTAAAACAATACCATCCTTTGGATGAGATATAAAACTGAGATCCAGACTTTTTGAGGTCATGAAGGACCCCTGGGCATCTTTCAAAAGAGTAGGGGTGGTACACTGATGTCCTGGCTAAATTGCCCACTGTGGCCCTATTAAATCTGGTTGCCTAATCATCCCCTTTATCTGATTGGTAAATTCTCTCCTGCCCCTTCACCACCTTGGCTACTGTGCGATGAGTGCACTGGCGCAGATTTACTGCTGTCGCATTGTCCAGGTGGGGGCTACATAGTGGTGGTAGTTGAAATGCCCCCCCATTGCGCTCATCATAACTTTCATTCATTCTTTGCTGAAAAATTGCAAATATAAAATTTTCAGGTTGTACCCTGTACTGCCTGGGATAGTCTCCAGACCAGGCTCTGTACTGGATACCTGGCTGGAAGGTGACTGGCCAATAAGCGTACATATATACAGTACAAGCATACTTTAAAACGCGTTTTCCTTTTTCCATTTCATGGTGGTGCCTGCAATCTTAATAATAACCACAAGATGGCACCCGTACTGCGTAAAACAGCAGAAGTTCAAATATGCCTGTGTGTAAATTATGTTATGTTGACATTTATCCTGCCCTGTGTTGGTGCCGTTCTATTTCTTGTCTTCTGCCTGTAGACACTACAAGCGGTTATGGAAAATGATCATTATCATTATTATATTATATTATTCATCTTGATATTTTACACTGTACTAAAGGTATTTGGCCAGCTTGTATAAACAGTCTAAGATTATTACAACCCAAATGACATAATGGCTCAGTGGGTTGCATAATTGCTCCTAACCCCTCCAAGGGTTAGGAATTCAAATCTACTCCCAACTTCGGATTTTGCATGTTTTCCCCATGCTGTGTGGGTTTATTTGGAATAAACTGGTTTCACTTTACAGCCCAAAAACTTGCAGTTTAGTCAAACAGTGTGCCCTGTGAGGGACTGGCATCCTGTCCAGAGTGTGCCCCTGCTTCGTGTTCTTTAATAACCAGAATAGGTTCCTCCTGCCCTCCTCACCAGAATAAGTGTTAGGAAATGGATGGATCAGTGTCATTTAAAAACATATATAACATTCAGTGAAGCTGGTATACAATGTATCCTTCATGACACAGCAATTACCAAGCCAATCATTTTTAGTAACTACAGGGGTTCACAGCACTTATCAGAAAACAGCGTTCTGGACACCAGTACATTACCAAGACAAAGGGGCAAGATAGAGCTGCCATTTCGTTTGACCCATGGGGGGGGGGGGTTGTAGGTCACAGAAAAAATCCAGAGAAACAATGAATGGAACTCACAACCTCTTAGGTTGAGACAGTTATATCATGTTGCTTTATTAATCATCAGTAACATTGATTCCTTTTCTACAGCCACTCATCTAACTTAAGTACAGTCCTGCAGATTATTCCAAAAAAATATTTGATAAAGTATTATGGTGATAATTACAATAATCATTAATCATCACCAAAACTTTTTTATTTTTATTTAATTGTATATTGTGGTTATTAGATTGTTTGAAATTTTGTGGGAAGTCATTGCCCTGATTTTTTCTCTTTTACATAATTGTATGGTTGATTTTATGGATTGAATAAACGGCAATGTCAGATCTATCTCACAAGTACCACCTACTGTGCGCTCTGTGTTTTCCTGTTTCATTGTGTGAAATGTACTACTCGTGTTTTTTCTGGTATGCTACTTGGGACAGCACCGTTGATGCCTGATTACCATCCATCCATTATCTATACCCGCTTATCCTACTGGGTCGTGGGGGGTCCGGAGCCTACCCGGAAGCAATGGGCAC
>JABFEB020000043.1:6433458-6463710 GCA_019775895.2 Stomatorhinus ivindoensis
CAGTTAATACTGATGGTATCTCATGCTGCGTCATATGTTTTAAAATTACTACACACTGAATATTGAACTGAAGCTTGGCATACAAACATTAAATCGCAAATCAAATCGTAATCGCAGTTTCTGTCAGAAAAATCACGATTCGATATTTTCCCCAAATTGTGCAGCCCTATTTTAGTTTCATATTCACATATAAACAGATTTTGCTGTTGCCGGTGTATTTAGGCTTAAATATCATAAAACATAAAAGTAACAGTAACTCTCTATGTATATTACCCATCCATTCATCCATCCATCCATCCATCATCTAACTCCGGTACCCAAAGCCCTGAACACTATCCATTCCCAGATTAAACTTTTATGCTGCAGTTCTGTATATAATCAAAATATGACAAAAAATATATATACTATATGAGCTGCTTATCTTGTGCATGGTCTGCAGTGCAAAAAAAAAACGTGCTTTTTTTTTTTTGTGTAACCATAATTTTTATAGCCTGGGACGCTATACTGGATAAGCAGTTGGAATTTGGGGACATGGATGGATGGATGAGTTAATGTAGATATGATGATATGTGAGTCTTCTATGAACACTGTTTAATAACACCCACAAGTGCAAGAAGCCTTACATGGAGCCGTCATTTAATGAGGCATGCAGTAAAATGTTTTACACAAGCGCTCAGGAGAGCCTTTGTGAGTAGAGTGTTTGTTGGGCTCAGTCATTCTCTCTCTGTCCCACAAACAGAAGAAAACAGTGCGGGAGCAGTGGCTCATGGAAGGACAGGGCGCCCCCTGTGGGCCAGGGCAGGAAGGCAGCAGGCAGCAGATGCAGGAGCAAATCAGGACCCGGGAGAGCAACATCTACAGGTGACACCAAACTCAAAATACAGAACGTTAAATGTATTAAAACAGCCATGATTCCAGAGCAGAAATAGATTTATTAATAAGCATTTTTGTATTCATTTTGCTTAAGGAATCAATGTCACAATGGTAGAAGCAGCATTTTATGTTGTAAGCTGAAGCAGATTGATGGCATCAGACTGTAATGGTACTGAAGATGAAATAAAAAGTTATGTTATGAGCCAAGTTGTGACATCCATTCCATCACCAAAATGTTCCATCACCATGGAGACCACTAGACTAACAGTTTCGTAAATTATAAAACAGGCCATATGGAAATTAAACTGAGTCCATCTCCAGCATGTCATATGCCACATTGATTGTAGCCAGAGACCTTAATCCCAGAGATGATGACTGATAGTGTCGCTGATAATCTACAAAGGCAAAGCCCAGAAACGTCAATAACAAGCGATCTCAACATAGCTCCTCTTGATGTGACAAATCCAGTTACAGTGATCTAGTTTTTAACCATGGCGCCATCTGCTGTCCATTCGTTGCAAAGGATAATGCTCGTGCAAAACCTTGCCTTTATATGACCTCTCCCAGTTACCATCTGCTTTAAAAAGTCGCACCCTCTGAAGACCAGAAATAAACCAAATGTCCTTGGGTTATTGTTGTATTTGGTTTTTTTTATGCCAGACATTTTTTTTTGTCTTACAGTGTCAGTGTAAAATAATCTTCATGTGACTTAATATGCAGCTATCGTCACTCAGGGAGCAACATTTGAATCAATCTGCTGTCCTTGGAATAAGGTCAATATTCCCTACGTCAGTGTGGCTCAAACCTGTCCTCAGGGACCCCCAGACAGTCCATGTTTTTGCTTCCTCCCAAATATGAAAGCCGGGAGGGAGCAAAAACATGTGATTCGCGAGGCTACTCAGGATTACAACGTCTTCTGCCTCCCAGGGACTTTGCTCTAGATGAGTACTATTAGCATTTTGCCCGAAGTAGCACTGATTCTCCTTGCAGAATGGAGAAAGAAATGGAATCTTTGGAGAGACAGGAAATGATCATTTCCACCAATGAGGGTTTTATCCTGAGAAGGCTGAAGACAGTGGAAAAGTCTGCACAAGACATTATAAAGGTATCACCCTGCATAGATACTTGTAGAAAATGTTTTGTAAGGCAGTGAAGGGAAATGTGTTAAGATCATATCTATCATTAAAACTTTTAATCAAGTTTTCATGTTTAGGCACTTAGCAAATATTATTTCAAATCAGCATATTCAAATGAAGATTTTAATTTGCAAATTATTTTTGGGCTGAGATGTATAGAAAATATTTTTAACTGATGTTTCTTATATCTGAAATGTTTTGTTGTACCTTTATGCAGGCAGTCAAGTCTGGAATACAAGGAGGTGGTATACTTCTGCTGTTATGTTGCTTTGGACTTTGTTTTTCATTTAGAAAAAAATAATCCAATCCAATTAATCCTAATTTTAAGATTTGCATTTTAGAGACTTCTGAGCCTGTTCCCTCCACAAATGCATCCACACCCTACAGATCTCCAAGCCTGCAAAAACACAGTCCAGGGTCAAACGTGGACCAACCGACAAGAGGTTAGACATCAAATCACATTAATGAAATTTATTACATTTAACAATAACTTGCCCTGCCTAGAGTGAAATCTAGAGAAGTACATTTATATCGACCGATCAATATAATCCTCCATAGACAATGTTATGGTTTTTTATGCAGTAGTTTCTTGAAATTACATCAAAATGATTGAGTTGACAGGCAAGGTTATTAAAAGTTAAAAAAATAACTCTCATTGGTACGTTTCTTTCCTTAGCTCTATATGCTATGGAAATAAATGTAGAGAAAGATACGAGGACCGGAGAGAGCGTAGTCCTATCAAAAGCAAGCATCCCACCACAGCGAGCTCAGCAGAATGGCGTGAAGGTGTATGATGACGGGAGAAGGTCGGTTTACGCCGTGCATCCAGGAAAGCAGGACTTCAGTAAGCTCAGTCCTGAAGAGGTGGAGCACCTCCTGAAGACGGCCCCTAAGCAACCGTTCAGAAATGTCCCACAATGCCATGGGTCGGGGACCCCAAGGTTAAATGCCACGCAACCGAACCCTAGAAGACCAGTGGCAGACCAAGTGACAGCAAAGTCCAATGGAGTTCAGGGGTCAAGTCCAACAATCCCCAAGATCACGTGCAATGAGCAGTTTTGGGAACATGGGTGTTCCATGGTGCCATCTTACATTCCAGTTTCCTATAGTGATGTACAAGGTGGGCACTATGGCCAGAACATTAGGTACAGCCAAAGGTGTTCCACAAAGTCAGGAGACAATGAAGGAATACAAAGACCTCATAACTCTAAGCATGATTCTGGGAACACCCCTACAGGGACTTCCAAGGAGCCCCCTAGGGATTTCTCAAATCATAGGAATCCACCTCTTTCAGAGAATTCCAGAGACGACCTCCTGAACACCGTGGCAGACGATCCTGATTCTTTAAAGCCAGTCACAATGATCTTCATGGGTTACCAAAGCATCTCGGACGACATGCACGCTCCGGGCCACGATGGAGCAATCCGGGCTGAGCTGGTGATCGTCGCCAGCGACGACGATGATGAAGGCCACCGCGGTGTGGTTTGCCGCCCCAGCAGGAGCCCCGGGCCAATACGGCACCTCCCTGCGGCCCAGGGTAGCGGCACCGTGCCTGCACATTTTCAGGAAGCAAAGCTAATTCCCCCCACAGCAAACATGACGACAGACGGGGATGTCATGACAGATGCCTCCACCACAGGTAGTAAAAAAAAAGGGGGGGGAAAGCTGTGTTGCTCTCTGATGTGACTCACCACACTAACATCCTCTTCTGATCATGATTGCTAACATACATGTGCTTTTTACAAGACAGATGATGGACATACTGTGACTCACCAGCTAATCAGTTCTTCAGTCCCTGCCGGTCCTACGTTTCCCCTACATAAGACGGTTCCCGATTGACCCGAACATAATCCATCCAAAAGAGCTGTTCAATGAATCACATGTTGACAGTCATTTTTCATATTATTTTGCAGTACCAGGATGCTTGTTTTTCCAGCACCTTCCTTTGTGCGGCCATAACAATCTGTGACAGTCCATCAAGGTTTTGGCCCGTAACAGGAACCATCTGGCTAGAGACACCTTCCAGTGGATCTTTCCAACACTGCATGGTGTGATTGGTTAAACACATCATTGTCACACAGTCAAAGAGAGCCGTAGAAGATTGCTTCATATGTTGGTGTTTATGTGCTTTACGGTTTTTAATAAATATTGTAGGAGGAAAATAATATAGCCCTAACTACAGTGGATCTATATCGCAGTGAGTCATCTCTGGTTCAACAGAGATTGGTTCAACAGGGACCATGACTTTTTTAAAGGGTTGCCGTGTATAGCACTTAATATCCTTCACAACTATATCTAGTTATATAATTAGTCCATGAAAAGTCCTGTGCTATTCATGTGGATCCATTATTAACCCAATGCTGTGCCCCCCATCCAGTTCACAGATTTGCTCATGTTTCAGCTAATTCTAAAGCCCTTGATTCAATGGCTCAGGCATGCAGGTGGGTGCTGTGTAGGTGTGGACTGGATGTCGGGACCGGAACACTAAAAAGAATCAGTTTTAATGCTGTCGGGGATTTAGCAGCATTTTATGTAGGTTAAATCTGTGTTTGTTTTTCTGATGTCATCCCCATATTCTAATGAGAATATAACTGCAATTCTGTTATACCTTATTGAGTGGGGAAAAAAACACTGAATGCTGACCAGCTGCGGTACTGCCCGCTAACGCTCAAGGACATAGTAATTCAAACTTTACTGCCACCTAGTGATAATTCGCAGATATGCAACAATGGCTGCATAACCTCTCCTTCTTTGCATAGCCCTCATAGGCCAGCTTGCTTTTACACTAATCCTTTAACTAATCGTTATATTATTTACATTATACTTTTAGAAATCTCTTTTGTTCTCTAATAATATTTTCATTATGCATTATCCCTGATAATTTGCATTCTTTATATTAGATAGATAGATAGATAGATAGATAGATAGATAGATAGATAGATAGATAGATAGAGACACTTTATCCATAGGGAAATGTAGGTGTCCAGTAGCTTATACACAGTATACATACACATAGGCGCACAGACCTTTGACATTCATGCACACATACATACTGCAACAATACAATACAATACAATACAAGTCAATAATCTTGACTTCTGTGGATTAAAGTAATTCGTTTTTCTTTTTTTAATCTTATTTCTGCACTTTTCACCGTATTTTACATGACAGGGGGTTGTTTTACAATAAATCTGTAAGACATATTTGGGCAAGTCAATGGTTGTAACATGTTTTGTGCATATGTGTGCATGTATATGTATATATATACACAGGTATCTGTATATATACACAGGTTTCCTGGTCAACAAACACAACTCATCCTACTCACTCAATGAGGAAAAGTTGGTATTGTATGAGATTTTGGAATAAAGGCAACAAAGGGCACTATCTGGCCACAAAATGTCTAAGCTAATCACTCCATTTTAAATCATTATAATCTAGCTTCTAAATTGTAGCCCATTTGAGGCCTAGTCCTTCGTCAGGCTTTGAAATGGATGTCCACTGCCATTAAGTGTCCTGGACACGAAATGACATTTCATAATGTGCCTCTTGAGTTATATAAGCAACCTTACAAGTTACATAAGCTATAAATATATTTGTAAAGACAAATTGAATCAATCTTGCTGCTGTTTACATTCACACAGTTTTTGTCCCTCAGTAAATCCATATAAAATGTAAGCAAAAGATAGCTTCTCTCTGGGGTCCTAGATTTCCGTCTAATTTGTGATTTGCCAGTCTCACGTTTTACAGGAAATGATGAGAGATGCTCTTTTAAATTCCCCAAAGAGCTTTCTTCTTATGAAAGCGGCTGTACGGTATATTTTAAGACGAAAAGGAGCGCAGTCTCACCCATGTTTTTGCTCTCAGCCACTGCAACCTTCATTAGCAGGCCGGCGACGTCACACTGACAGTCTGTGTTTTTCCCACAGCAACGCGTGAGGGGATGAAGGCACTAAGCGACGAGACTTAATCTTCCAGGGAATACGACCCCCTCCCCTCCATTATCACCATATTCTGCTGAGAAGCACAATGCTTTCCAGACTTACCTATCAGGAGACCGCAGATGGAGACGTCTATAAATACAAACGGATCTCCAGAGTAAATGTTTTTCTATTAAGTACAATCTAATAACATAAATTTTAATGTAATTTGGTGCCAATCGCGATAAGTAAGAAAATTACCAGCGGTACCATCAGCTGTATCTGTTTCTATGTGCCTTTGAAGATGCTGCCTTTGATGCCGTCAGGTTTTTATTAATGTGTAATATGCTCATATAGAACTACCAAGAAACCAACAAAAAGAATATATGCAGAAGTATATGAAATAACTGTGTTTATGCCTGCCTGCAATAAAGTAAAAAGTTAATGATAAAACCATATGCAGTAGTTATTGCACTCTGAATGAAGAATATGAACAGCAGAGCACTCTGAGAGCTGGATCAGAGACACGCACGCAAGCATGCATGGTGTTACATTATCGTCGATTTTAATACCTATCGGCGTTTTTAATACAGATCTCGAAATTGAATTTTTAGACGTCAGACTGGCTGCTAAAAACAAAGCCAGGTTAATCTACTTTAATAAACAGCTCGCGGATCCCCCAGTGTTGTGACATCTGTTGGTGACATCCCTCCAGACAACCACTGCTACTTCTATCTATTTTCCAGATATATTTCCGAATACATGTTGAAAGCACGTGGTCTGAATAGCCGTATGCAAACCACCCGTATAACTAGCACTGGCATTTCGATTCTAGGCGTTACATTGCTTATTAGCACGCAGTTAATGCATTACCATTATCCGTCCGTTCCGCTAAATGAATTTGGACAGCTCTGACACTATTCACTAAAGGAAAGTTTCCATTCATTTGCAGAATTCCACACTTTTAATGAAAATTACATGTTGTGTTCTGCACCAAAAAAGAACTCAGTATTGTCCTAACGTTTAAAATTAATTTTTAAAAATAACACTGACAAGGGCTGCTGTTCGTACACGCTGCGCGCCTGCATGGTCTGTCCAGACCAGCTGCAGGCTCCAGAAAGGAAATACGAGCATATGGTCCATCATTTTTGCTCACTCGCCAAATCATCAGACGCTTCTTGAAGGTGTTATTGCTTACTGATGCGCTAATTTACTGTGGTGGAAATGTGTGAGAGGAGCACTTCAACTTTGTTGGTCAGACAAAGTGACAGTGATTGGCGTGTTGGTGATAATGCATTTAGATTCATGCATTAATAAAGCTTATTAAACTTTGTTTTGGAGCACCTTTTGCTTCGGTTTTGATACCATGTACCAAATCAGAGGACTTCTGTAGAGTGGGTTTTCATTGGATTTTAACATTGATAACATCCCGGTGTATTTGCCTTACATACTGTCACCAGCAACTTAATTTTTCCAGTTACAAAGAGTTAATATACGGCATGTCCTTTCCTTATAGCCCACGTCATATATTCATCCATCTATCCGTCCATCCGTATATTTATTTTCTTTACCCACTTGTCCTATTCAGGGTCCCGGTGGGTCCGGAACATACGTCATATATGTTAATATATATTTTTATTATACATACAGAAATCAACGTATTATGCCTGCATTAATATATGGAATCGTGGAATGAAAATATTCATCTGTATGTTTCATTTTCCTTATAATACTTTCTATATTTTTTCCAATTACATGCAAGCTATAATACGGGTTAAATATTTTTATATGTAAAATCACGACATTTCTGATAAAGAGTCTTAAAGATAGCGGCATGGCCTGGCTATACAGCATCAAAACCGAACGACCTATCAGAAATAATCTCCCAATTATTTTCTTTGGCATGTGCCTAGAAATAGCATAAAAACAGAGTGTAGGTTGTATCCTTGTGCAGAACATCTTCTGAAAACAGTACCAGTGACAGGTAGAAGTTGGCCTGTCTATCATTTCAGCTTAGCCTCTCCCATTGGCTGATCCTCCAGTGTGTTGGATCTGAGTCCCGCCTACCAGGGTTACCATCAGACAGAGGCAAACACACACAACCGATGAGCCAGCCAAGCCACGGCACCGACTCAAGGTAGGAATGGGAAAAGTTTTTGAAGGTTTTTTTTTATGGTTTACCATTGATGACTGCTACCCATTTAGAAGTAGGAGGATGCCATTGTATTGGAACCAGCAAGGAAGAGGATGCCGCAAAATAACCAGCTAGTTATGTGGTTCAGAGGGAGGTCTGTCAGGTTTGCACAGATATTCAGCTCTTTGAAGAGGCATGGGGAGAAGGAGGGAATGAGTGGATGAGGATGAACGCACAAGGCAGTAAGATATCGGCATGTGCGCTTCACAGAAGTGTGTGGGCTGGTGGGAACATTTCCAAGAGACAAGCCAGATGAAAACAGAAGCAGGGCTGGTGGATTTTATTGCAGGATTCACACACACACATACACACACACACACACACTGCTCAGGCACATGCATTGTTTTGTGATGCACCCTTTCACCCAACAGCTTGCCGGGAGAGTATCAAACTGAGAGTATCAAACTGAGAGTATTAAAACACCCGGGTCTTCTACACTATGTGACCTCGGTCTTGATGTCAAGCAACAATTGATCCATCAGAGTACTTCTGTACAGCGGCCTTTCAGTTGATTCTAACATTGCTAAGGTACCTGGCTGAGTGTCCCACTCAAACCACATCCCAGTAGATTTTCATTATACTCTGAAAAGAGCACAAGGTTATCCAAATGATTTGGGTCTATCGATTTTGTAGCAAAGCCAGTCAATTTCATTCCCTAGGCTGCATAGTTAGATAATGCAGTGTTTCCCTATCTGGGCCTCGGGAAACCACAGACAGTGCATGTTTTTGCTCCCTCCCAGTTCCGGGTAGGGATGTGGGAGAGAGCAAAAATGTGAACTGCCTGGCAGCGAGCTTGGAGGGAGCAAAGACACCGTCTGTAGGTCCATTAAGACTAGATTGGGACACTTTAATAATGGATTCCAATTGCAATAAAATGAACCAGTGTGACCATTAGGTACCTTCACCCGCTTAGTCTGTACACTGTTCATTTTGCAGATGCTTATTAGGTACTCAGATCTTCATGAAGGAGCTAAAGGAAAAATGGAGGTTCAGGTTTTCAGTAGCGCAGTATTCATCAGCTACGATTTTCCTGTGTTTGTTCTGTTTTGAGGTGACAGTACTTATGACTTACTTGTATAATTGCACGGAGACAAGGGAACTGCTTCTTCTCCTGCAGATAAAAAAATATTACTCGTTTCCTAGGTGTGATGCAGATTCGCCTGGCACACCCTGTGGGTAGGAGTATGGATAGATTTCACGGACAAAATACCCAGGAAACCTAATGCTTTCGAGCGTTCGTGTTCCCCCTGCACTGCAAAACAAATGCATACCAACCAGAATCGATGGCGCTGACACAAAACCTGCTCGACGATCTTTTTTGGTAATATAGTGACTGGAACACCGCATTGACCGCGGACTAAAATCGTGTGGGCTTAACCGGCAGCTGATCTAATAGCGAGCGAAGCCAGAGGGTCCTGCGCAGTGCGCCGCGCACAGGGAGGTTTCGGGAGTAACACAGCTCATTTGGCGATCAAACACATCTCAGTGACATTTGTGCCAATACGTCTCGCGTCCGCTCGACTTCATCCCTCCAGGAGCTGCTCGGTAGATCAATACCTTCGGTAGAAATCGAGCGGAGTGACGGGAAAAAGCTGAACTCTATGCATTACTCGCGACGTGTCGCAATTTGGTTGTACCGGCTACATGTGGGTTTGATGAAAAAATGTGGGTATTTTGCTGACTTGGAGATGATCTCATTTTGGCTACTCTGTTTGAAAGTGCTGGTAGGTAACGGGAAACAAACTATACTGATGTCTCTCCTTTCTGTGTGAATTCACTGGCGCTGGATTGCTATGTTTTTGCTTGAGCTTTGAAAGGAGAAATCCGCTACAGCTGCATGGCTTTGATGTTCTCCTGTCCAATTGACATTTTCAGAATCATTGGGATGATCGGTACTGAGGGATTTCCCGACTGTTAATCAGTTGCTTCTTTCTGCATTACCGGACACTGAAAACAGTATGCTGCATGCCTGTTTAAGTAGCCGTGGTAAAACTGTGCTGGTAAATACATTTTTTCCTTTGGCAGAGATAGACATATATAAAAATCAGTCTACCACCAAACAATGTTTACATAATGCTTGAACATATTTGAATGGTATACTTAGATTAGAAAAAATGTGTATTTTTTAAAAATCATCAGTGTTTGTGTTGTAATGATGTATGTAAAAAATGTTTTTGATTGGAACAGGTCATAGTGCTTGAAATATTCCATAATCCCTTTTATTCTGTGGTATTTTACCATAATGATTAGACATGACCGTTTGTGCCGTTTTCCCCTTTCTCTGCGAGCAGAGTTGTTTCAGAGTTTAACAGAGAGGGCAAGAGATTTCATTATATTAATTTGGGGGGGATCATCAAAATGTCCCAGAGCAAGAACGGAGCTGAAACCTCGGTATTTTTTGTCGTTATAAATTCATACCGCAAAATACAGCAGATGCTTACGGAACCCTGCTTATCGCTGTCTTCCCACAGAGAACATTTGTCCAAATTTTAACCTTTGTCTGATTTGTGGTTGGATGCTGAGGACTGGGAGCAAAGCCAAGATTTCCCACAGCAAGGGGCGGTTCTGCTGGGCAAATCGTTTGCTAGGGCACCAAGATTTCGCCTTCAGTTTAAAAGCAAAGATATTAGAAGGAAACAGCGAATTGCGGTCACAATGGGAAAACACACATATGAGATGGGAGAGATTATTTTACTACCTTCATAGATCTTATGGACTTGTGGTATTGTGATGTAATTCAGTGCAATAACTCAAATAGTGTAAATAACGCCAATCTTTTACACACCTGAAATTATCTGTGTTTAAAGATAATAGTCATTAAACATGAACGTGCTTAAAACGTGAACTGCAACATATCTGTCATTTAAAAAGGTAAAATTATCGCACTGTATCTGCTTTGTTTATGAAATCACTGGTTCCGGCTTTGTGAATCTCATGACAAAATGTTTGGTTCCGATCCTCAGCACCTCTTTCCCCTGGAAGTACCGTCTTGAAGGTCTGGACCCCACCCACCCCCCTCCCCAGCAGTAAAATTAGGACCCGACAGTCATGCAGCACAAGAACAGGGCAGCGCAGGCGTGGGTGACAACATTTAATCCAGAAATCTTACATAACAAGTCCGCTGCTTCTTCAGAGGTTCTCTTCAAACAAGCACTGAACAGTATTTTCTAATATGTGTAAACATTGTGTGTGGAAATATATGCCGTTTTTCTTTCCTGTATGACTGTGCTGTCATTCAGTGTCAGGCTGTCACTTAACCACCTCTGTTTTGAAAGAAAAAATATATATGCGTATATGTGTGTGTGTGCATGAATTTATTTAGGTTTAGTTATTTAGGCTATCCTTTTTTGTTGAGTAGTGTTGTTTTATAACTTTGCAAGTGTCCTCATGCACACACGCATTACTCACACCAATTTCACACTAGTCATCTATGCAGTGTTACATTTGCAAAGTCCTTTAATAGAGTTACTGCATCCCTCTGCATGCATGTTTTCAACTTGTCACCGGCGCCGGCAGCACGTTGGTGCATGCGACAAATGCACGAGTGCACATGCACTGGGGAGGAAGGGAATTATGGCTATTCCAGGGCCTCTGTGCTGTGCCCAACCGAATTCCATGGTTTGCTTGAAATGTGTCTCATGATGAATTGTGATATCAAAAGATGCCTGCCCACCTGCCGTGTGTGTCACTGTTAAGCTGAAACAAAGAAACAGTTGTCACTTTGAAGGGTTCATGGTGGAATGTGTGACATCTCACAGAGATTTGTCTTGCAGAGCAGAGACCTAAGTGTAAATGGCTGTAGATAGGTGCTATTAACACCTTCTTTGTGGAAAAGTAGGATTTCAGTCGGCGAGCAGGTAGGCATCTTTTCACACTTAACAGACCCCAGGTGTGTGCAACAGAGGGCTGGAAAATGACAGGTTGAGCATTTCTGCAGGTTGAAAGTAATGCTGCAAGGGGTTTCTTGGTTAAAATCTGTTTTGTTCTGGTTTTGCAGAGAGCCACGACTGGCATGAAAAGGACGAATGGGGGCAAACTGATTGAAGGCTGTAGTCACCCTCAAAATCCAACAGCCGAAGATCAAGAATACATCTCAGAAGCTGTTACCATAGAGACCAGCCACCTTTCAGGCACGGCCACTGTAGCTGACAATAAAATGGATTCTATGGAAACAGAGACGGCAGAAAATAATGGCTTACTTGTGGAAGGTGTCCAGGCAGACATAGAGCAACCCATTAAGACAGAAGAAAGTGTGGAACCGTCAGAGGTTCCACCCAGAGACAAAGAGAAAATTTCTGTACTTGAGGACTTAGAAAATGGAGATCAGGAGAGTGGGAGAGACATTAGCTGCCACAAGGAGGCTTTGGTCCTCAAGGCAGGACAAGAGGAGTTCAATCAAACAGAGACCACGACATCATCAGTTTCAGACTCCCCCTCAAACACAGGAACCGTGTGCAAGAACAAATTAATTTGCAAATCACAGAACTTGATCGAGCACAACAAAAAGGACACTCCTTTAACCACGGATGAAAAGGTCAATCCTGTTCCCACAGAAGAAATGCACAGTCTTATATACACAGAAAAAAGGGACAGTCCTATATCCAAAGAAGAAAAGGATAGTAATATACCCAATGAAGAAAAGGAGAGTCATATAGCTAAAGAAGAAAAGGATAGTCCAATAACCAAGGAAGAAAAAGATAGTAATATATCCAATGAAGAAAAGGAGAGTCATACAGCTAAAAAAGAAAAGGATAGTCCTATAACCAAGGAAGAAAAAGGTAGTCCTATAGTTAAAGGTGAAAAGGAGAGTCATATAGTTAAAGAAGAAAAGGATAGTCATATAGCTAAAGAAGAAAAGGATAGTCCTATAACTGAGGGAGAAAAAGATAGTAATATACCCAATGAAGAAAAGGAGAGTCATATAGCTAAAGAAGAAATGGATAGTCCTATAACCAAGGAAGAAAAAGGTAGGCCTATAGTTAAAGGTGAAAAGGAGAGTCATATGGTTAAAGAAGAAAAGGAGAGTCATATAGCTAAAGAAGAAAAGGATAGTCCTATAACTGAGGGAGAAAAAGATAGTAATATACCCAATGAAGAAAAGGAGAGTCATATAGCTAAAGAAGGAAATGAGAGTCCTAGAGCTAAAGAAGAAAGGGATAAACCTCAAGCCAGTGAAGATAAAGGTAGGCCTATAGTTAAAGAAGAAAAGGAGAGTCATATAGTTAAAGAAGAAAAGGAGAGTCATATAGCTAAAGAAGAAAGAGAAAAAGCTCTATCCACAGAAGAAAACAACAATCCTATATCCAAAGTAGAAAGGGATACTCCGATACCTAAAGAAGAAATGAACTGTTCTGTCCTCAAAGGAGATGCTGAAGACAACGTGGTTCTAGAAATCAGTCAGAAAGCTCTTAATGGTTGTGAGGGACATGGTGTTACCCAACATAATGCCACTCAGGGGGATAAAGAAGAGCCTAATTTACAAAAGTGCCTCAGAGAGGATAACTTATCAGACATTTCCAACGAATCTTGTCACAATCTCAACCAAGATGACTTGAGTGATTGTTTGCAGGTTGAAATAGCCATTGTGTCATCAGACAGTGAATCTGATGAGAAATGGCGAGCCTTATTTTCATCCTCAATAAATAAAGAGGAAGAAAATGACATATACTTGGACAATAACAAGGAAATTAATGCCCAGGAACATTTTGTTGAAAAAGTAGCAAGCACAGAGGATGCTCTTACAGAACCTGAACAGAAAAACGAAGCTCAGCTCCAAGACAGTGCAAGTATTTCAGAGCAGCATGAGTCATACTCAGGGTATGACTTAGAGACACAGGAAGATCCCTGCCATTTTTCTACCCAATCTCATGGCTTATCAAAAATTTCTGAGGACCAGGAGGCGGTAGCTCCAAGCTTAGTCAAACATAGAACATACACAATAAACTCTGCGAGATCCGGCATGGACAAAAAGATCCCCAGTGACTACTGTGTAATCCAGGAAACAAAGAGTGAAAACGTCAGCACAGAGCATGTGGATTTCCGAGTCGCTCGCAAACAGTGGTTGAAGATGGAGGAGCAGACGAAGCAGCAAGCTCTCCAACCTGCTGTCAAACAGGGATCCTGTCAGGGGGGACACGGCCTCATGTACACTCCAGTGAGGAACATCGAGAAACCTAAGAAAGACATAGAGCTTGACAGTCTGGCTCTGAGGGAACTCACATTTACCCAATTCAGCCCATGCTCTGAGGATTCGGGTCTGGATGATTCCAGCTACCGCTCCCCTTACGATGAGCCTGAGACTCCCATCGAAAAGGAGATCCGCCTAGCCGTGGAGCGAGAAGAAACCTTTAGAAGGGAAAGGGGGCTGCCAACTTCACCCTCTGCCAATATTAGACCTGCCACCCTCATCATGGGGAAGCTCAACAAATCAGAGGAGAGAAGAAAGACTCCAGACCTTCAGGAAGACAGCTGTAGATCACTGAGGTCTCCCAGCATTAAAACACCACCCTTCTCTGTCAGCACTTCGTCATCATTAAAGAGTCCCACGTATCACGAGATGACGGCCAACAATGTAATCATCCTCGAGCCTGATCCCTGTGGTCCTGGAGCAAAACACTGCTCTCAGGGGCCACAGATATCTCCAGGATTGAAGACTTTCAATGAGTGGCCCACAGACACCACCAACGTCATCATCCTCGAGACGTCCAACCTGATAATACGCAGCGCCTCTGAGTTCTGCCTCAACACCACCTGCCAGGATGCACAAGAGAGTACGTTCCTGAACAATCCCTTCTTCAAACTGCGGTCCCGGAGCACCCAGTCCCTGGTAGACCGAGAAATCAAGGTCGTCAAGCAGAGGGAGGAGGAGCTAAAACAACAAAGGGCTCATCTTTACCCAAAAGAGAAATACGACACTGTTCTGGTGTCACCAAACTTGGAAAGCATAAACTTTGACAAATCAGGTAGGTCAAGGCTGAAAATCTGGTTTTGCCATTCCTGAATTTAGTTGGAGTGAATTCTGACATAGCACAAGGCATATAAATGCTGGGAATCTTGACAAGTGTAAATAGAGGTTCTGTGTTTCGTTCACCAGAATTGCCAGTGAGATGCAAATCATCTCCTTCGTCACCCCTGAGGACCGCTCGCAAGATGGACCGCTCCATTGTGTCCTGCGACCACAAGGTAAAGACTCCAGGTTATAGTTTCTCTCTTTTTTGTGTCAAAATTTTATAGGAGCAGTTAACCAATGGGTAAAATTAATGACATGACCCTGTGTGTGAAGCCAGCCTTTATGGATGAACCCATCTTCCCTTAGTTTTCAGACACCTTTTCTGTGGTACGTCGCAAGAGTGCCATGGCGATGCGATGGGAGGCAGGGGAGTTTGCCAATCACCAACAAGAGTGAACACAGGAGACCTATAGCAGCGGAGACGCAGGAGGCCTACAGTTCTGTTCTTTTCTGAATCAGTCACGGTGCTGCGTTTTGTCTTGATATAACCTAGCAACAAGCAATGTGCATTTGTCTTGGATACCAAGGTATTATGCGAAAGAAAGAACAACTAGTGTACAAATGTCACGACCCCAGGTTGCTATATGAATGATGGCCATATATTTAGAGCACCTGATGTTCAACAGAAATAATTTCACATCATTCCAATTTATAATCTAGATCACATATGGAATATATTTATTATACTTCATTTTTACAAAAAAAAAGATTTGTACTTTTTCCAAAAATTTAAATTTATGATTAAGAGGTTCAGAATTATATGAATTCACAAATAGGAGACATCTGCTTAAAATTATCTTTACATTTATTATCTAGGAGAAGCAAAAAAAAAAAGGTAATCGTCGTTGTTTATATCATATTTTGATATACATACAATGAATTATGACCCATACATCATGTGGCACTGAATAATATATAGATATTCTAGTTTATAATGTACAGGTTTGCTCTTTAAACTACTTCTGCCAATGGTGCCAATCTTGAAAAACAATATTAAATACTACAATCATGGAGGTTTGCTACAGATTTTAAAGTAAACGTAATTTTACTATTGTCGAATGTTTAAGCAATCATTTTCTCAATAATTTTTAATAAGACAAGTCTTTATTGGTAAGAGTATTATGAGAATTTACAACACATAGACCTTACAATGTGGGGGAAAAAATGTCAAAAACTGGGTTCCCGTGGTATCCCATAAATAAATAGTTGTTTTGAAAAAACTTGGAAATAATGAAAGAATTGTACAAAAAAAAGAGTGCTATTTTATATTGCATTTATCTTCAAGGTTAATAGTTAATTGTTCTATATTGTTAACCGCAGATAGAGAGACACAGATAAGAAAATATGCTCATGGGGATTTGTTTTTTTTGGGGGGGGGGAGGGGGGGGCAGGTCACATGTCATAAGCTTTAATTTCCCAGCTTTAGATGCAAGACAGCCTATTGTGGCAGTGCTTTCAACATATAGCTACATGGACTATTATCAGACGAAAATCTTGTTTCTGAGTAGAATGTTTTCAAAAAGCAAACCAATTGAATTTTGATAAAATAAGGAGAGGACCGGTTACTCTTTTTTAAATAATTTTTTTGCTAGTGTCATTTTGCATGCTGAAACCTTGATTTTACATAACCGGCACACATGAATGAAGGGCTGTGTTTTGTTGTTTTGATCTCTGCTGGATTTTTCGGGCTGTCCTCTGTGTGTGCTGAGCCTCAAACTGTACGCCGCATGAAGACTGTGGATGCGTTTGTGATGGAAATTCCGACAGTAGTAATGAACTTAAGGGAATTAAAGGAAGTGAACAGCTTACATGAAATGGTCACGTAGAGGGAAAGACAAGGCTTGGTCGAATAATGAGCGTGGGCGGCATGGAGATTTCGAAAGAGGGAACAAAAATACTCTTCTTCAGGTGAGTTTTAGGAAAGGTCAGCCAGCAATTGTAATGCTACAGCGCTGCTGAAAAGGCCCAAATCAAACATGAAAAACGCTACACCGATTTAGATCTGTTTAGATCTTACATTAATATTAACTTCATGCCAGGTTTAGAGGTCACCAATGGTTATCAATGCCCTTATTGACATGTGCAGACCCCACCTGTATATAAACAAAATCAGCAATCAAAACAAGTATTTCTGGTGCCAATCAGTGTTCTTTGAGTGCTGCCTTTGATTTAGCACAAAAATTAAAGATGCTACTGTTCTATGCCATATATATGGCTCATTTTAAAATGTATTAAATATGAAATTATGTAACCACCGAGAGGTTGTTTCATTGACTAATATATGGCTGTTGTTGAATATGGCTTTTGCAGACAGTTCTGTTCAGTTTGCTCAATGAATGTTTCCAGTTTGCTAGTATAGCTCGCTTTGGTTAATGAGCACAAAATATGTTTTATGTTTAAAAGCATAACAATAATTTTAGCTGGTTTTTCTGCTCTTGTATTTTCAACCATTTAGTGTTATAAATAAAATAAAGATGGATCTAGAAACCTTACAATACAGTGGTCATTCTGTGCTATGGATCTGAAACCCTCTGGGAAAAAACAAGAGACCACAGCAAAATTTTCAGTTTCGTTCATTTCGCAATGGATAGGTACATGAGCCTATTTTGCTGATCAGTGATATACTTTTTTTGCAAACTCCAGCCTGGCTCTTCCCTGCTTCTCAATCAAGGGCTTCTTCCCTGCTTTATGGCTCTTCAGTCTTGCTTCCAGGAGCCCGATACTAACTTGTCCTGGCAGTGCACTTCACTCCATTCAATGTTTCCCATTCCCTTTGAAGGTCACTTGAGGTCATCCTCCGATTTATGAGGCACTGCCAGATAAGTTGATGGTCGTCTCTGGCATTAGAAAGTCACTTCTGCCTTCTACCTGGCTGGTTTCTGGTCGTTCTCAGTGTTAAATGCAGGATTAAATGCAGGATTTAACAATACAGATTCTTAAAAAATATGGTGTGGTCTCAATATTTTCCAGAGCTGTATATGAATTATACATTTTTAGACTATTTTATAACTGTACTGTTTTTTCTAACTGAAACAATAATATTCTTCCATATAATTTTAGCCCTTTTTACAGTTTGAAGCATTTCTAACAGACCTAAGATCACCCAGATATATATTTTTTTACCCGTTTTAAAATACATAAATTTACCTCGCCTTTGTGCCAAGCAAAAAATAAGTGATGATTAAAGAAAAAAGGTCAGCCAGTTAAGGCCCTTGATCAACAACCCAACAATGATATGATTTCCATGGCTGCCATGGGACTTGAACCCACAGCCATCCTGAAACAGGCACAGATTCCTAATCCACTGACTCAGATGCAGGATAATTCAGACAGAGGTTGGAGGCTTGTTTCAGAATAGAGGCCTTGGTCACACACAGCTTATGAGGTATAAAAGAGTGATGATGAAAGCCATGTTTCCAGCGAGGAAGCCAATCAGAACCAGCTTTTTAAACAGGCTCTCCTATGACAAAAAAGCAACACATTCATTTGGTCATACTGTGCAGGTATTAAATCACATGGACACTTACAGTAAACCATAAATCAATACAGTAGTACCCCGGCTCACAAACTTAATTCGTTCGAGGACTCAGTTTGCGACCTGAATCAATTTTTCCCATTTAAAATAATGAAAATACAAAGAATTCATTCAAACCTCAGAAACACTGATTTTTTATGTTTTTCTGTGACCGCGAATATAGACTTAAATTAAAATAACGCTAATTATACACAAATAATGCTAAACTAAATAAAACGGTACATCTGAGCATTCGCTTGTTCGACCATCCGGTTCGTAACTCAATTTCTCCGTGAACAGGACTGTTTGTGGGTCGTGGTACACAAGGTAATGTTCATTGGTGCCTCGCCAATGAAGAGACTCTTTCTTGTGAGGGTGCACACAGTAAGACATACTAGAACCTTCTAAGGGATTATTCTAAATTTATCCTCCTTTTCCCCATATAATTTCTGAAACCACTTGTCCTACTAAGGCTAACAGGGTGTCTGGAGCCTATCTCAGAGGCCACGGGTGCAAGGTGGCGAACAACCCAGGATGGGTCACCAACCCATCGCAGGGCACACACACACCAGTCAGGCACACATGCACCTATGGGCAATTTGGTAACTCCAATTAACCTCACCATGTTGTTTTTTGGACTGTGGGAGGAATCTGGAGTTCCCAGAGGAAAGCCCACGACGAGATGGTGGAGAACATGTAAACTCCACACACATGGAGCCACAGTGGAGACTCCAACCCTAGTCCCAGAGGTGTTAGGTGACAGTGCTAACCACTGCACCATGCCACCCTCAATGTCCCTCTTCATAAAATAAAAAAAAATGTAATTTACTTTGCATATAATAGCTTAGATTTTCCTTTAGAAACAGTCATAGTTAATAAATGGCTACTAAGGTGATGTAGGGAATGATTTAGAATGTCTAGCCTTGTAATATAAAAGCTACAGCTAGAGGGCGCCAAACCAATGCACATTAAGTGCACTGAGATACCCATCACAGCTCTATTATTAGCATATGGCACCTTCATTTTCCTGGAGAAGTGCTGATTAAGGAGTATTCATGCTTCTGTCACAACGAGATTTTACCTTAGACTCAGGAGATGAACCGCCTTCATACATGGGTGATTCCCTCCCTGTTTGAGTAAATAAGATTAATTACCAACCAGCTATTATTAAGCTGATTAGCCTCAGGGTGTAAAACACTCTCCTGCCTTTTATATAACAGCTAATCATCATTCACCATTCACAGTGGCTGAGCATTTTAGAGGTCTCCCTTCACTCATTTTTAAGGATAATTTTTCGTTGAATTCTCTCTAAACCTTCAAACAGTTTAAGGAGGTAGTGGGAAGCAAACTGACCGCATTTAATTAGGCCTCTTCTGTGCACCTCCAGCACCAGACCAGTGAGGGCGGCCCAGCAGACGACTCCAGCGAGCACGCCGTTGGAGCTGGCCGTAGGCAAGAGCAGTGCTTGCTGTTGGACACCGAGGAAGATGGTCGCCACTGAAAGGGACCGGCGCTCACTCAGTTCCAAGCCCAGAGTAATGACATGTCGCAGTCAGGCTCTCAGCCCCAACAGCATGTGATTCAAGAAGCGTTGCGCAAAACTGCTGCAGAGCTTGCGTCAGATATTCCCCACGTGATACTTTAAGCAACAATTACTGTAATCGTAGGTATGTTTGGAAAGGAACCAACTTACCAGCCAATATCTGTGCAGTAATACCTCCACCAAAATGAAGCCAGTTGAATATATATCTCCTATGGACATCAATGACATATAAGGGACATTAAAATCATTTCCAAAACACATAGATAGCAACAATAATATTTCATTATTTAAGAAAAACTAACTTAGCAACTTAACAAATCATCCGGGGCTGCAGTGGCACATCTGTTAGACCCAACATAATAAACAACGAAAGATACGATGGCAGGTCACACCAAATGCATATCCAAAATTGAGATCCCTCCTAATGAATCACAGCAGAAGGGCTTTCTGTCAAAAAACATCATGAAACAAAACTCCACTGCTCTCTCATCAAATGACAAGCAGTTACCAATTAGACAAGCCTTGTCTGAGAGGAAAGTAGGTGGCAAACCTTCAAAAGGCCTTCGGTGTGATTCATTTTAACGACATGCAAATTGGAGTAGGGGCGTGCTTTAGTTGTACTACTTCGAACATAACAAAAATGACATCGCCAGTGGGTATGTGAAAGTCTTTTTCTACAATATACTGTAGCTGCTTAGCAAATGTTTTCTTCCAGTTATAATTATATAATCTCATAAATGGACACATTCAGCTGTTTTATTAATATAATACAGATCAATTAACTGGTGCAAGAGCAAAGCAGACAGGGTCCTGTTCCTGGGAATCCCTCCATCCATCCATTGATTTCCTGTAACTGCGTGTTCTATTCAGGGTCACTGAGGGTCCAGAGCCTACGGACACAAGGCCCCCTGGAAGTCAAAATATTCTACATCTAATCACAGGTTACAACAGGGTAACCACTAAGCTAACTGCTTCGATCATAGTGGTTCAGGAATAGGTCAAATTTTATACATTTATATACCTATCAAATAAAAGCACATCTAAGAACACCGTCTCTTAAATTGGGGAGGCACAGGAAATGGGGTCATTAGTTCATTCATTCACTTCAGCCATCTCTAATTGCGGGTCATACAACTTCTGCTTTCCGTCAAGCAGCAAAAACACAGGCAGGTCTGTGTGCACCTCTCCCTGAACACTCGTTCTGACTATTTGCATATCTTCAATCACTTTTGCCGATTGCAAATCTGATAGGCGATGGGTTCGACAAATTATGCTGAGAGATGAAAACAAAGATGAGCGTTTTACAAACAGGGATCCTTTTATTTCAGTCTCAGGTGAAATGGGAAAGGCAAAATTGATCAAAAACAAAAAACTCGAAATATCTTGTTTGTAAGCAAACAGTGTTACATTGCTACACAATTGCATCATTCCAGGAAAGCAGGGCTTTTACAGAAATGAGTCAAAGGGGCTGTGTGGGGATAAAGGCTTACCGTGGAGCGTTGGGGAGCGGACGGCAGGTCGCCCCCACAGGTTGGAGGACAGCAAGGGCCAAGACAATGCAGCCCAGGTAGGGGTGCGCCCCCGCGTCCTGTAACATAGGATCGGTCACATTCCTGGTCAATGTTCACGTGACTGCAGCATGGAGAACTGGTCTATTTTAGAAATGTTATGATCACCATGACTAAGCAAAAAAAAGAATGTGTATCCTACATTGAGGATATGACAAACGATCATGTTAGGCATGTGTGGCTACGGTGATTTAATTTCAGTCAAGTATCAGAAGTATTCGCAGTGACTGTAACTAGCAACACGTACAAGGGGAATGGAGAAGTCTGCTTGATAAATCATTTTCTCAGGCAAAAAATTACGAACAGGCATCTGAGAAAAACAGATGAGCCTTTGAGATATAGCCTAAGGTAAGGCCATGATAAAATCACTCCGTAAAAAAAGGCATGTTCCAGCATGCTAAATGCCCCAAATATCCACGCTGACAACCACAATAACAAAGGAAGAACACCGGTGGCTTTTGGGAACAGAAACCTACAGTGGAAGGAACTGCTGCACAGTGTCACAGTGGGCTAAAGCAGCCATTGGCTGACAGGGTGGCAGGCCCCGCCCACCCCCGTGGGCATCACAGCTCCAGACCTCCCTTCTGATCTTAACAGTAAGAGGTGCATCTGAGTTTTAGGTAATGGCTGTGGAAAGGTGCTGGGAGCCGGCGGGGCTGCGATACATACGTCACTCCAGCCTTTTCTGTAGATGAACGGCAGGATAAACCCAATGCAGGACAGCAACACAGTCAGCATCATTAGCCCACGGTGCACCTGGAGACATGGGGACGACACGCAAACCCCCCGTGACCTCACACGATAAATCGGAGCAATGTGTGGGCTTCACGTTTTCATTCTGAGGTACTGTACTGAAGCACAGACACTTAAAACTGCGAGATGATTGCAGACACAGCACCAAAAAATATAATGGACAGACTGAATAGTTCATTAACTGTGTTGACTCTTAACACCAAGCCAGCAGCTAGAACAATAATCATGACAAGAGTAAATGGATATCTAAATGTAATTTTTAGTGATGAGTGTTGACACACAACAACAAAATGTGTCCTCTGCATTTAGCTCATATACGACATAACAAGGGGCCGCTAATTCAGCACCCAGGGTAGCTGGGTGGCAGTGAAGGTGCCAGTATCTTACTCAGGGCACCTCAGTGGCACCTTGCTGGTCAGGGATTCGAACTAGCAACCCTTCAACTACAAAAACATTCTCAAAACCATTAGGCCATCGCAGCCGCCCGCACAGAGTGAATACATAAAAAGGGAAAAACTTCATAAATAGCTATAGAACAATACAGTTAATCTAAATAAGATGTCTTAGATTACCTTTGATTTAAAAAAAAATCCAAAAGAGCCTCTGATGGAATTTTACTAAAAACCTCGGTAACGCTTCACTTAAAGCAGTTATTATAATGCATCATAGATACCTTCATAATGTAGTACAAAGCATTCATAAAGCATTATAAACATGGCTATAACTGTAAAAAGCCATAATACGTTATAGCGATATGATTTATGCAATATGAATGCTCTATGAAGCTCCAATCTATAATGTACTATAGATACCTTCATAATGTAGTACAAAGCATCCTTAATGCAAACATAATGTGTGTGATCATAATAGGTGACAGTCGACAGGCCATTGAAGACCCTACCTGGAACCAAACCTTCTGCCCAAACAGGGTGTTACTGGGCCATTCTGCCTTGAAGAACCTCGCAATAATGATCCCAGTGGTCACTGTAGTCAACCAGGCGATGAGCATCAAGGCCCCTAGAAGAGCAGGTTCAAGTGATGACTGAACAATAGAAAACAAACCATGCTAATCTACTACTTATATAACCTTGAGATTATATATATTATACACGGAGATTGACAGTAGTATGTAGATGTTTTAAAATACAGTATGCTTTGTATTTTAGCCCTCTGTAAATCATGCAAAACACCGATTCGAAGATTCTCAACAAAATTTAAGGATGCTGGGCATGTTGACCGAGGTCAGGCCCTGCGATCGGTCACACAGGCTGTGTAGACTTACCATGAAACTTTATCAACACTGAGGATCGCGAACCGCTTAAATTCTCAGGCAATCCAGTGATGGACTTCAGCCCTTTGGAAACAAGGGGCTGGAGGTCGTGTTTGGAAATCGCACCTGGGGACGGGCAGCAAGAGAGAGACAGAGTTTAAATTGGCAGGAAAGAAGTGGCTGACGACGTGCTTGTGTTTATCTCAATGGGCTAATCGAAAATTGCTTGCAATAAGATTGTGGAAATGCAAGCTTACTGATTTGTTTTCATATGTCATAATCCACAAGACAAATGAGTGGAAACTGGGTATATTACACGCCAGAGGACACTAAATTCTATAGGTCTTTCGTACACTTACATAACACCATAAAGCCATAGCGATGATTACCGGATGATCCTACTTCCTGAGGACATTTTAGTACCGTCTTTAAAGCTATATAATCATGCCACCTCACACCCCATAACCCGATGATCCCAGTGCCAAGGCATGGGAAAACAAACTACTGGTTTGACCGCTTTACACACGATACCTTAAACAGTACACAGGTAGCAGGCTTGGCCAAGGACCATCCGTAATTATTTTACAACAAATAAAAACCACTTTCCGGAAGCAATTACATGGTAGTTGAAACAGATGTCATATCTTATCTAGATTTCTAGATCTCCACATGTAGTGTATCAAAGTACAGGTTAGCATTTAGTATGTCCGAACAAAACAATCAATTACAGGCAGCTATTTCAGTCAAATGCGACCAAGACAAGGCTGCGGGGCTCACCAAAATCAGCTCTTCCGTTTGCTATAAATATATAGTAGCTCCCATTCAGGTTAAACCTGGTTTGGTCGGCAGGGATGCTAATATTTCTGAGAAAGCTGCATTGGATGACCCCATTGGATAACCTCCACGCCATATTTGACAGCACAGCCTGGAGACAGAGAGGCAGAAGAGAGGCTATGGACAAATAATGCATCGTGATGGCAAACATCTGAGCAAGTCTAGACATGTATAGTTACTCAGAAAATGCATAAGCTAACAATTATGTAAACCAAAAAAACTCTGAGGTTCACAAACAATGATTATGGGATTTAGGCTGCAAGGATACTATCAGACTGACATTATGCTTTTACCTGCTTAATTTTATGATTTTACGATTTTAGTTTCCATGCTATAATTTTTTGGTACCACTTTACAATAAGGCTCAATTTTGCCACTTGTAAATGGTAGTAACTCATTAATAAAAAGAAAACTGTGTTATAACTTGTTTAAAATAGTCTATTAATAATATACAAAGTGTTACAACCTAATTAATAACCAGATTATAAACCATTCATAAACCCTTTAATGGCTAGTCTTGTTTTTAAAATGGCACCCATTTTTTTCTCTCTGTCATGACACCCCTGATCTAGTTTTTAGAAAAATATGTCACATCCTTGGATAATATGTTTCCTACCATAGACGCTGGTTCTGGGTAAGTCCGGTCCTTTGCATAAGCAGCACTGATCTCCACAAAGTTCCCATTCTGTACACATACGTACACATCATCGTTCCCCTACAAAAACAACAAACACAGATCTAGCCGTGTCAGGGTCAGCACCTGTTTGCCGGAGTTTTTCACGTCTCCTCAACGTTTGGCCAGCAGGTGTCGCTGGCCATCCCGTCCTCCCTGTTATCATGTTTTCTGCTGTTTTTCAGAGGGCTGCATAGCTCAGTGAGTTGAACATGTGCCTACTTGTAATCCCCTCAGTTGTGTGTTCACATCCTGTTTCGTCTGCTTCTGTATTTTCATAGATTTTGTTCCCTAGTGTTTCATTTGTACCAGTTTTCTAGTTCCTGTGTTTTGTGATTTGTATTCAGTTTTGGTTTCATACTTTGTGCCCGTGGTTGTGTTTCAGCCGTCTGTTATCCCCCTAGTGTTAGATTCTGTTTTTTAGTTTCTGTTAGTTTGAGTTCCCTGAGTTAATTATTACTGTCACCTGTTGCCTGTTACTGTGCTGATCCTTGTGTGTTCCGTTTCAGTTAAAAAACCCCTTCTGTTCCTGTCAGTTGCAAGTGGATCATCCACCTTCCTGCCTGCACTGTGCCACACCCTCGTGTCACATCCACCCGAGTCTGTGACAAGCCAGCGGTGACCTCTAGCCAGGCCCAGAGTTTCATGCGATGGCTGTATTTTTCATCTTTTTATGTTTTTCACCATTACCTATTGCTTTTCGTCACCCATTGCACAAAGATTCTGCTTTGCCCATGGAACACAGCTGTAAGTTATTGGTAGTTACTTGCAAGTTACTCACAACTTACAAAGGGCGAAACCCCTCTTGGATCTTAAGGTTAATGTTCTCAGCTGCTACTGTGTCTGCTGTTTGCCATCTGAAGATGGCCTGAATACTATACACCCACCATCCACTGATCCAGGGACAGGGCGAAGGAGACGTATCCCTGGGCAGGTCCACTAAGCTGGAACTGAACAGCCTGACCATTGGAGGCGAATGAGAGGTAGAAACACTGTGGGTCAGATTGCGGGTCACAGCCCACTGGGTACCTGAGGCATGACATCGTGCTGCCGCACCCAGCTGCACTGAACTGAGGGGAAAAAGAAGGAGAGAAGAATTGAGAGTGATTAAGAGCCAATCAAACACAGACAATTTAATCAAAAGTAAGGAGGACTATTCCAAGGGCCTTTAATAAAATTATGCTGTGAAGTCCATCACCGGAGCTGGCAGCATGGAGCTGGGGGTGACAGTCGTCCCTGGTGCCGGCGTTTGAGGACTTGCTCCAGTCAGCGATACCACTTGACTTAGGACTTTCACCCAGAACACGGAGTAGCTCTGAACCACTGTGACTCTTGACAGAGAGAGATTAACAAGTTTATTCCTTTCAATTATTGTGTTTAACTCATCCCACAAAACGTCCAAAGAATAACTAGCCACCTTTCTGATGACCATGGCTAAAATTATAGGGGTGGGAGCCCATAAGTCACTGTTAGGGCCTTATCTATGTTATAAAATGCTGCTGCGACAACCAGAAAAAAACTGGGTGCCCCTGAGCAATAGCCCAGGTCAGCCTGTGCACGAGTCCAGCTAATGTCAATAAGAGCTATCATTAACCACAGAACCTGAACATATGGAAGACAGAATCTTAGGTTTTCAAAACTGCAAAAAAAATATAGTAATAATAAAATCTTTGAGTACTTACAGAAACTGCAAAGTGGAGGGCGCAGCTTTCGGGGCATTCCAGGTAACCTGTATTTGCCTCAACTGTGCAGAACTAGTCTGACTGACAGCAGAACCCTAGAAATGATTGATTAAGACATTGTCATGATATTCCACATATGCCAATAACCACCACTACAGCAAAATACAGCAACATAATGCCTGGATGTGGAGGTTACTGGGACGTCAACATTGGCATTTAGCTACCTGTGTAGACCCACAGTTCAACAGCCGCGACTGCGAAGGATTCAGGAGAGTGAAGGTGCCGACCGGATTTCCGCTGAGCTGTGTGGCGGCACGAGCCTGGATAAAGAAGCCCTTAAATGTCGCAGGTGACGAAAGAGTTACTGAAATCAAAAGCACATAACAATGACATGAAATGACTGACTTGAATAAAAATAAAATATATATTTATCTCTCTCTCTCTCTCTCTCTCTCTCTCTCTCTATATATATATATATATATATATATATAAATGACTGACTTGAATTAAAATAAAATTAAAAAATCTATATATAGAGGAAAAATAAATTTTTATTAATCACGTCGTATGCGTGCATGTGTAAGAAAGACTCGAAAAACAATACAGAGTACCTTTAATTTTGTCTCCTGGGCTGAACGTAGTCTTATCCACAGTAATCGTGTAGGGGCTGGGCGAAGAACTGGGTGTTTGTTGATGATTTGGCATCATACTGGCGCAGACCATTGTCACCTGCCCATTAGGATAACATTCAACGCCCACGATGCAGGCAGCCGCAACAAGCAGCAGGGCGCTCCGCAGTCCCGCAGACATCTGAAACAACGGCGCACAGCCAGTATTAAGCGTACCAGTATGCAAAAAAGCGCGTGTTCATATTAAACAATATACAAAGCACTCTCCAGCCGTGCGGGAACCTGATGCGACACTTAAGAGCGAGTGCATTTTTCTGTTAATCTCCCGGAAGCAGATCCCCCTTGCTCTGCCTCCAAGATAAAGAACCGAAGGTCTTTTCAAACTTCCAACAGAGATTTTTGTGGAATATACATTATTACGTCAGCACTGAACGGATCCAAGGAACGTATAACGATCTAAGACAATGCTTCCCAACCATATTTGCCACGACACACTTTTCATAAAGTGATTATTCAAGTCCACACCATTTATTTACACATATTACTTACCAATAACACGTATGATATTTCTCTTAACCTGTTGGTTCATGATTAATTAGCCTATGTTCTCTGAAGTTTTCTTATTTAAAAAATTGTCCGCAGTTTTGTCTTTTTACTACAGGCCAGTTTTCAGATTGTCCAATATATACATGAACGGTTATAAAGTGCATAGGACGGTTCGCGAAGACACGTACATTATCAGTTGGGGTAAAGTTAAATGAATCATAAAGATAAAAAACTACAAGACATACAGTATATAGCATTAATGAGCTTATCGGACGAATCGCAAAGTTTTATATAGATATGTGTATATATATTGTGGCAGTCGAGCTGTTAAGATAACATATTTACGGGTCTTAAAGGCAGATATTAATCAGGCAGCAAACCTGTTATCGGGGAAAACATAATATCAGAATAAGCTGGGAGGTAAAATCGAATTACACGAATTCAATTAAGCAACAAGCGTAATCATTCCCATTACCTATCGCTCAGATAGAATAATAAACTTACTACAAAGAGCAAAGCATGCATGAATAATATTGAACAACTTAGCATAGTATAACCAAAAGTGCGAGAACTATAACCGCCACGAGTGCTGTCACAGCCAAAATATATAATGTAGTATATAATGACAACAACAGCATTGTATTAAATGTAACACTCACTGTGTAATGGGCGCACAAGAAGCTGTAGCCCGCGACGTCTTAATCCTGCTATAGGTACACGTCAAATTCAGCACTCTTTCTCCAGCACCCTCTCCAAAATGATTCAGCATTTATTAAATATAGGGGGCGGTAAACCTTGGATCGGATGTCTTCTATATTATGGACAGGTAATTGCTAGTTTGATAACGAACTAGTAATAGTCCGGAGAGTTTCCTGCATAATGCGTATGGTCTTTAGAGGGCGCCATTAAATCGAGAAAACAATAATATCGATTTTCAAATTCAGATATTCTTTGTATATTGCGGGACATGACGCCATCACAACATAATAAACAGCCGGTGTTTTCATTCTGTCTTTACACAAGATACAAGGTTCTGTGAGAGATATTAGCTCAGCAATCTAACACCAGTCTATGTTTTTAGCTTGGGAAATCACTTTTAGATTACTTTAATTTAATTTGTTCCTATTTACTTTCGTAACATTCACTTATATCCCTTTCAGTGCTTTCATTAATTCAAATGTATTGCCTTGTAAAATACAGATGAATATTTCAAACGTCAATAAATTAAAAAATGAGTAGGATCCACGCCACTCCCCAACATCAATTTCTTTTCTGCGCGCCAATTCCGCCAAGTACGACTTGTGGCTGCTGCTCCCACCGCACAGCGGCGTAGCGTGAGTACTCTCAGCACCCTAGTTCTTTGTACTTCCTTATACCCTTAAAATGATGTTGAATAACGACTTCCGAACATTTCAAGTTACGATCGGCCGTTCGGAACGTATCTCATTAGTAAGTAGAGGAGCGTCTGTATTCATAAATATTTTTATATGGTAATAAAAATGCAGTGATCTTAAAATATGCAGATATGATACTTTATTTGTATGTTGATATTTACTTTTATTCAATACTAATAATATTTACACACATAAAAGAAGCCACTTCCGAGATCAGCAATGGACCTTGTGCCAATAGACATGACAGCCTAGGATGTCTTCCGGGAATTACATCTATACCAGGCCCAAGGTAAAAACAGCTACGGATGGCTAACGAAATGGCCAATTCACAGGGGGATAATGTCGTAGAAACATCCACGGCTCGTTGGAGTTGACAGTCGATGAATAAAACATAGAATGTAGGATATCTACCACAAGAGGGAGACAAATCGATATTTACAGTTCTCTTAATGTTCTAATGTTCCTTCTGTCTAGATAATAATAATAATAATAATAATAATAATAATATACTTTATTGATCCCTGTGGGGAAATTCTCTTTACACCTCCCCCAACTTACTCACTGGAGGTGAGTGCACCGCAGCAGTGCGCAGGGAGTTGGGGGTTAAGGGTCTTGCTGAAGGACCTACAGACATGGTGAGGCTGCACTCAAACCAGCAACCTTCTAATCACAAGCAGAGATGAGAGATGCTTAGCCTACTGAGCCACACCATAT
>JABFEB020000043.1:6474345-6493822 GCA_019775895.2 Stomatorhinus ivindoensis
TCCCCTCGCTCAGCTTCTTTGCGGCTTCTTCAGCAGCAGGGTTAGGGTTAGGGTATCATAGATAATAGAAAACCGCTTAGCGGCACAGATTATTATTTTTTCCTCGTGTGCCGCCCCCCATGTGTCATGCAAAAAAGCTGCCCCGTTCGCCCATGCCTTATACCGCCACTGCAAGCACCGCTAGTTTTCCAGCCTTCCTTTACCTGTCAGTCAGGTGTGAAGCCTGTGACCAATCAGAATCAGTCATTATTAAACTACCTGGGAGAACTGAAAACAAGGCCTGGATTTGGAATAGTATGTATGTCATCACAAACAAGCCTCTGCAGATAACTGTCCAATGACGTTAAAAAAAACAAAAAGAAAAAAGGCATAGTGGCCAAGGATGCAAGTTTCACTTTGCAGAACACAAGGTTTTGTCGAGCATCACCCAAATGACACGATTTTATTGCTTTTCATGAAAATTTCAAGTAAAAATATCAGTATGCAAAATAAACTGTACAGTAAATAAAATGGTTACAATGAGACAGCTATACTCTCCACATACGGCTCTGCAAAGAGGCAAGTTCCTTCACAGTAACTGCAGCAGTACTGTCCCGGCACAGTGCCACCCCACCCTTCCGGGTTGATACTCAGGAGCTGCCTATCAGACTGGGTTCACCCCGGGTCTAGTGCAAACCCATCGCCGGTGCGGACGTGCCGACACACAGAACAGCCCTCTTGTTCTCCAGTACCCTACTGGGCCTTGCTCTTACATGACAGACAGCAGGCTTTCCTGTAATACCAGTGTGTGCAGAGCTTCACCTTCAGCACCAGGGCGCAGTTCGCCGTCACCTTGTCCTGGCAATCCTCGTCCACTGCAGAGACAGCACAGTTAGTCTCAATATAAAAGAGGTACAATGGAGACCTTGGCAATAACGAGGCAGCACAGGAACTGGAGAACATGAATGTAGCCAAAAAGATGTAGCTGAGGTAAGGAACTTCAGCGGTACCCTTGAGCAATTGATTTGACAAAACTCTAAATCTAGCTGATCTGTTTTATTTGGCTATGCTTTATTTTATGTAAATTTCAACTCTGTTTTTGTGGTTTCATAAATATCAAACATACACACACACACACAGCAGGGGTTCCTTCCCTACTTCTCTCCCACTTAGGTGCTCAATTATCCAGCTCTGTGGGAAACATACCCGGTGCCTCTGTTGGGCAGGCCTGCACCTCACACGCCTGCCTGGCCTCGGGTTTGAGTGCCATGTCACAGCTGTGTCCCAGCTCCTCCCCCTGGTAACACTTCACCTCACGCACCTTCACCCCACTGCCGCATGTCTTACTGCACTGGTGGGGTTGGGGGAACCAAAAAAAGTAAGCAGACCTTGCAGGACTACGGCAGCCTGGCCAAAACTCGCTCCACAATGCAGAATACAAAAGCGAGGCAGGTAGTCTCACACCATATTTGTCCATGTAACTCAACACCTATAGCCCTGAATGCAAAAGAGACTCTATAATTAATATAACCCTGCATTAATTTCCCATTTCAAGTTTCACATACAATGGACTATGTTTGGGTCATTCGCGTAACTGGAGGACACGTCGCAAGGCATGCATAGTGTTCTCTTTACAGCTAGACACACACACACACAAACACACACAGTGGTTACCTGGGACCACGACGTGGTGAACCATTTGGAACAAGGCCTCTCGAAGCAGGCTGAGCTGACCAGTGGTTTGCGCTGAGTGCTGCAGGCATGCTTAGGGAACTCCTTGAACACACCGTTTTCCAAACCCGAGCAGACTACCTGCCGCGTTTTTACACCCCGCCCACAGGTGGCGTTGCACTGAAGGGGACAAAAAGGAAAAACAGTTACCACTCTCCGTCCTGCCACTAATGGTAAACTACAAACCACAAACACTAACTCCAACAAAACCAGTCACCAGCCCTACATCCCGCTGGTGCCTGTATGCCCGCACCTGTTCCCACTCTTGTTCCACCCAGTGGGCGGGGCAGTTCTGTTCCCCACATGGGTACACTGCCAGGGGCTTGAGGTCCAAGTCGCACTGCGCATCTGAAATGACACTGCCACTGCTGTTCTTGCACACCACGGAGCGGGTCATCCTGCCCTCTCCACAGGGCCCCGAGCACTGGAAGCACAGGGGAAGGAACAGGCCGGGTTTACCGGCCCGGATCCTTGATCAGAGTCGGGTTTATGTGGCCAAGTATGTTCACACACACAGGGAATGTGTTGTCAGTGCGTGGAACAACACATTGTGTAATAACATCACATTATATAATATAACATGACTAAATGTAACAATATTTCATCACATGATGCAGCGTTATTAAATAAAGCATTGTCACACATTGTATAATATTGCATTATATAGCAAAACCCCAATATGTAATTTTCATTTAACAAATTTTCATTCCATAAATTTAGGTAAATTGAGGTAAATTTTCAGGGATGCATTCCCCAAAAAGTTCATGATGGCAAGTAGTTTGTTACCTTGTACTTAAGATCATTTACTGATAAATGAGCGTTTCTCAAAATACTTTGTACCTTAATTGGTTTGTGACCTAATTCGTAATTAATGAATGATCAGACCCACTTGTTATTTTCTGTCATTCTTTATTTAAACTATTTTGTGACACTGAAGTGAACCAAAATGTCACAAAACCATGCTGAAGCTCTTTTGTGGACAATATCCTTGACCGCCCCCCCAAAATATAATCCAGTATTATATCAGATAGTTTGCTACCCAGATGATAGACATGGCTCTCACTGTGCTTAAGGTTGGAGACCCACCCCCCCAGTCCTACATTTATGCAGCTTTTTGCACTTTTACAGCGTTGTTTGACTGCCTGCTAGGTGACCCACCCCCACCAAGACCTCTGACACCTTTCAAACACTGTAGATCAGGACTAACGATCATGGTACTTTATTTTGGTTTCAAAACAATTATTACATTAGTGGCTAATGGACCAACTGCATGGTGGGAGTGACACTCACTGGCCCCCAGTCTGACACGGTCCACCTGCGGTCACACGGCGGGCCCTCGCACTCCCTCTCTGCCTCTGGGTGGGCGGAGTCATTGCACAGCCACGCCTCCATGGAGCATCGCACCTCACGGATCTGCACCCCTCTCCCACCGCAGCGAGCAGAGCACTGGAATGTTCCAGAGAGTGGCAAAGTGTTCATCATCAGATAGACGAATAATATAACCAGAAAACAAAATTCTTGTCCCACTTAAGCACTCCCCATATCTGAAACACAGAATAAGTGTGAATATCAAAAACTCTAAATTATTATACACTAAGGCACCTAATGCAAAATTTCTAGAACTAAAATAGAAAAATGTCTCTTACTAATCCTAAACCCTAGTCCTCAAGATCACTGCTGCACTTTTACTACATTCCAGCTGTTAATTGCTTTAAAATGGTTAAGTATTAAGTTACTTTTATTAAGTAACCCCTTCTTGAAAACAATCTACACAGTCCTATAGGACAAAACTGGGGGCACCAGGGTCAGCTGACCACACATTAGCATCAGCTTTTAACAGCCATTGGTCTCTCACCTCAGACCAGGCGGAGACCTCCCACTGGGGACCGCAGACCCGGTTCTGACACACCTTACGGCCCATGGGCTTGGGCAGCTCAGCGGCCCGGCACAAGTCGTCATAGACAGAGCTGTCGAAGCCGGGCGCCATCATCCTCCAGCAGCGCACCGACCGGAACTGATGGCCCTCACCGCAGGTGCGAGAGCACTCACTCCATTGGCTGGTCTCCCATCTGCAGGGCAGAGTGGGACAGGTACACACGCCAATTGGTGCTTTAAGAATCGCTGCGCTATAACCCGTCAGCCAGGAATGAAGCTTTTATTGGTTTGTGGGGGGGGAGTGTCACATTTCAATCAGGGTATCAACATAAGACAAGCTCAAAGAAACGTGACATCCAGAGTACCCCCCCTTCACACACACCTCCCCACCGCCACATTACTAGCTAGCATTAATCCACGTAATGACCAGCACAAAAACCCGCCCACTGCAGAAACCAGCATCCACCCCCCCAGAACATTTGATGTTTCACCTTGGTGGACATTCCTTGCCGGTGCAGAATTCATGCATTGGCTCCGGTCGAGTCATGGAATCGCAGTAGCTGTCATCTACTTCCTGTCCATCGTAGCGGACACACAGTGCATACGATGTGCTTATTCCTGCAGGGAACCACACCATCCCCCAGGTCAACGATACACACCTCGATACCAACCCCAGTATGTTGTACAACACTCCTGTTTATTGTCAGAAAAAATGGTGCCAGTTTTAATTCTCTGCTTTCAATTCCCTAATTGAAATTATTTGGAAGTATATTTGAGTGTTTGTGTGCCAGTATGGGTATGTGGGTGGTTGTTGTTACAATTATTTTTTCCAGTCGGTGTGAGTGCTTGTCTGTCTTTGTTAATAAAAAGCATGAGTGTTATTGACAGCTGCACGTACTGCAATTTCAGGACCATTATTGTTCCTAATTTACATTAATGACACCAACACATACAGTAAACTGGTTAAATTTGCAGAAGACACCACGGTGGGTGGTGTAGCAGACACTGGACTAGCAGCAGAGAAGCTACAATGGGATCTGGATTTAATTAGCAACTGGGCTGATTCCTGGCAGATGAAATTTAACGTAAATAAATGTAAGGTAATCCATGCAGGGAGCAGAAATATAAAGTAAAGATATTTTATGGGTTCCACTAAAATAAAGGTTAAGAAAAACAGATTAAGAAAGATCTCGGTGTGTATGTTGATGCTTCCATGTCCCACTCTCACCAGTGTGGGGAAGCAATTAAAAAGGCCAATAGGATGTTGGATTACATCTCTAGGTGTGTGGAGTTTAAGTCATGGGAGGTGATACTACGATTATACAATTCCTTGGTAAGACTCCACCTACAATATTGAGTATAGGTTTGGTCACCATACTTTAAAAAGGACATTGTTGCCTTGGAAAAGGTTCAACGTAGGGCTACGAGAATGATTCCTGGTCTTAGAGGAATGTCTTATGAGGAGAGGATAGCTGAGCTGAATCTGTTCAGCCTCATGCAAAGAAGATTAAGGGGGGACATGATCCAGGTATGTAAGTCTCGATGCTGTTCAGCCAAATGGCTATTTATATACAAGTTTAAATATTAGAACTTGTGGCCATAGGTAGAAATCAGTGGGAGAACATTTTAAACTGAATTTAGGAAACACTTCTTTACACAGCGTGTAGTTAGAGTATGGAATAGTCTTCTTGCTAGTGTAACGGAAGCTAAAACCCTGAGTTCCTTTAAATCAGAACTAGATAAAATTAAGTTCTCCCCAAATGAGCTTGATGGGCCAAATGGCCTCTTCTCATTTGAAAATTTCTTATGTTCTTATTACACACTTTTAAAACTGCTTTTCTAATGAAATATCCTCCATCACTGGCTCTTTGTGGCAAATGGTACAGTTCTACTCACACAAAATGTTCTGAGGGCAGAATGAAAAATGATTGGTTATCATCAGAGAGAGAGAGGTTCAGAGAGAGAACCAATCTGATTGGTTCAGAGACATAAACATTTTTCATTCTGCCCTCAGAACATCTTGTGTGAGTAAAACTCCCATGAGCACCATTTTAAAGCAATGCAGGACAAAAATTCCTCTTTGATAATTTATCCAGCAGCAGAATAGCATACACAACATGCACTGTGGTTCTAAGTGGAATAATCTAAATCCAGATAAATTTTCATTGCATTTGACATCCCAGTAATGTAGATCCTGTGGACTGGATTGGGCCAGTGTGACAAGGTGCTGATGGTGGGAAACACAAATGACAGCTAGGATCAGCAAGAAGACAACGGAGCATGTGCTGTGGGTCATAGCAGCACCTGTGGTACATGTTGAACTGCAGGGGGCGTACGCAGATACCTTCCATCTGTACATGTCAGCCAGGCTGATGTCACGATCAGGAGGCCCCACCTCAAACTCATTACTGGCGGAACAGGAGAAAGAATCAAATGGAAAGGGCATGAGATTTACTTTTGCAACTTAATAAACAAATAATGCATCACAGCTACTCGAGCATAGCTAACATGCAGTTGGTTTAGTAAGTAATGGGGAAATTCTAGGTTTGGTTAACTCTGCGCATGTACCTTTCTGTTCCAGGTGCCTGAGCTGGCTCTACCTGGTGGTTTAGCACCCCCACCTGCTGGGGGAATGTGTCATTGGTCAATGGTCCCAGCTGCTTGAGAAGTCTGTAGGCCGCTTTAGCCTTCAAATCCGAATGTGGGTCAGGGGTCAAGCTTCCCGAAAAGACTTCCAGAGTGTTCTCTGGACCTTCGAGGTTGGGACATAGCGCAGAGCTGTTCTTGCACATCCGTCGGAGCCCCCCCGCCTTGGATGGAATCCCCAGTTTGAAAAGTTGGCTCCTGAAAAGGAGTTTGGAAGTCCGGTGCGTCCCATTTAGATCAGCGCCATTCCCGCTGATCACGTTGGAATCAGAACCTGAGAACAAAAGGGTTAAAAAAAAAAAAATACAAGCAAACCATTCAGAAGATGAGAGTCTTAACCACATCACACTACCAGAGCATTATATTTAAATAGAGTTGCAAAGGGGATGAAAAATTCCAATGATATTCTGGAAACTTTCCAGAAACCTTCCATGGGAAGTAGTGCTGCAAAGGGGCAGAACATTTTTGGAAACTTTCCATGGGAAGTTAAGATGAGGAATTTTGGAAGTATTGAACTCTGGAACCCCGCATGAGCTCAAATACAAAGACAGCAAACTGTATGAATAATACAACATAGAAAATTACTTACATACAGTGTGTTTTGATGCAGATGCAAATTTTGGCATGTTTTTACGCTCACATAATTATTCACAAGCACCGGGTTAGACAATGATATTAGTGCCATCAAGGTGTCCCCCCCCCCCCAACTACATTTAAGTTCCCTGTTACACGGTAACCTGTAATTTAACTTCAATTTCAAGTTTATTCCCATATATTCCCATTAATTCCCATGGACAGTTTCAAACTTTGAAAATTTCTGGAATTTTGCAACCTTACATTTAAGTACCATCCGTACACTTAAATGGAAGGATACATACGTCACTTAACAGTGAAGTCAGTCCTTTCAGTGTGACTCACCAACATCAGCTGTTCCCTCATTACCCTCTTGGCTGTTCTCCACATTGTTCTGAAAGAGAGCATCACTGGGAACACTGGTGAAGTTTGGTGGGGTTTGGAACCTCCATTCCAAGACATCTGTCCCCGGGTCCCCAACTATACCCTTATACTGGACAAAAGCACTTGTGCTGTTCCCTAACTTATACTGCTCACTCACATCAATCTGTATCTTATTGTTGTACGCAAGCTCCACCAAAGTTTCATTAGCATCCCGGTCTGGGTCTGGAACAGCCCCAGGGGGCACAAGCTGGACTGGTTCTGGGGCTGACATCATGGCTGCCGTTGTTCTAGGCGAAGGTGTCCAAGGCACAGTGTACTCGTACGTGATGTGTGGCATCTTCCCATTCAAGTTGTAATACTGGAGGTAATGCAAAAAGTATTAGATCCATGCAAAAATGTATGAGCCAGAAGATCAGCATCAATAAATGTAACGTGGTAAATACTTTTGGCCCTATAGCATATTTTATGGTAGCGTTATGTACACACACAACCTATTAATGAAGTTTCTGATATGCATGATCTTTGTGGACAGGTCTTGCACACCAGCAAGTGGTCAAAGCCCAAGTGGTGCCCTAGACAAGGTTCACCACTGTCACCCCATGAGAAGTCAACACCAGCTCAGAAGATGCTGCTTGGGCTATTGCTCATCTTCCCCTTCTCAAGGTCCAGCCATGATTATGACTTTGTGAAAAGATATTCTCTTTTTAGAACTATGCAGTCAACTAAGACTGTTAGTCCTTCATGCCATTATTAATAATTATATTAAACAGTTTCCATGATATGTCACAGAGATATTCCAAGGAAAACCATGATGGGTTAAGAACCGACAGATGGACAGACACTAGCATCATCTTTCACGTGTAAACACCTACCATGACGTTAAGACCTTGATCGGTAGGACCTTGCGCAATAATGTACTCAAAGCCATCAGCAAAGAGGCCAGTGGGCCGCCTGTACTTGAAGATCGTGCCAGCCACATGGAAATTTCTGGGATTGTCGATGACAGAGTTGCCATTGAAGAAGAAATGTCCCGCTTCATCCGACAGAGCTGGGGAGAGATCAGACACATCAGTAGCAGTAGAGCGTCACAGCAGTGTAAGACTTCAGTCATTTGTCAATTTGAGTTTTGCAGGAATTCGAGGTTAGTCACCAGTGAGCAAGATGCATCATTCATTACAACGGCTATTGTAACAGTTGTTTTTAACAAGACACATTAAAAGATTATCTTTTGCACAGTCAATGCTCTGCTGGACTGTGAAGGTGAGGAGCTGGACTTAGTTTTGCAATATGTGACATTTTAGCCATTAGCAGACTTTTTACAGAAAGCAGCTTCCCTGCCCTGGTGTTCCTCGGGAAACTTACCAAGAATGTTCTCAGTCTTTCGGCGTTCGATTACTTGGATATCAGTGGCTCCAGCAGGAATGTTAGTTATGAACAGGTAACCTGAAAAGACAGCACAAGTTGCTCGCAGCACTTCTAGCATGCCAGAATGAAGGGTTGAAGCAGCGGTTTTAAAGCCTGGTCCTGCCAGCCCACAGCCCATGCACTCATCTCAGCTCTCTGTAAACAGCCAACAGCCTCGGCACTGAGTACCACATCACTTAACATAATTGATTCATCTGAGGTAGGCAGTGGGGCGGCATGGTGCTGCAGTGGTTAGCACTGTTGCTTCACACATCTGGAACCTGGGTTCGAGTCTCTGCCTGGGTCACATGTGTGTGGAGTTTGCATGTTCTCCCTGTGTTGTCATGGGGTTTCCTCCGGGTACTCCGGTTTCCCCCCACAGTCCAAAGACATGCTGAGGCTGATTGGAGTTGCTAAATTGCCCGTAGGTGTGCCTGTGTGTGTGAATGGTGTGTGGGTGTGCCCTGCGATGGGCTGGCCCCCCCTCCCGGGTCGTTCTCTGCCTCGTGCCCATTGCTTCCGGGTTAGGCTCCGGACCCCCCGCGACCCAGTAGGATAAGCGGGTATAGAAAATGGATGGATGGATGGATGGATGAGGTAGGCAGGCTACCAGGGGCAGGATGGAAGAATTCCATTGTAGATCTTCGCTACAATCCTTTGATGCTGCATCTACTAAAAAGCGCAGCCATGAGTACAACTGAGAGGGGGAGGAGACCTTCACATATAAATGTACAATACAAGTTACGTCACCCAACAGATCTTTTGTTTTTAGTGTAACGTTTCTGATAACACAGAGGTTTACAATCCCTGATTGCCAGCCACATGTATACCTAACTGTGCGATTCCTTTTCGGTAGGAGCCCGAGACACGGTAACAGGAGGCCCCATTTCCACCGCAGACTCCGCACTTGTCTACTGTCTTACCGGAGTACAGCTTCCCATCGCATCCCACCACCTGCAGCCCAGTTACAAGAAGGACAATCTCTTAAAAACAACCACTCGAGAGAAGCCGAAGAGGAATAAGGGAACCAACTAGGGAGCTAAGGTCAGAAACCACAGTCACCTTGCATATATGTAACACTGTGCCTTTCTTTTATCCAGGAAGGCTAATCACCTTGTGAAACAACCATGCGAACCACACTTTGTATGCCACGTACAAAGATGTTGGTCGGGGTTAAGAGTCATGTTGACTGGCCAATGAAGCGTCCACATACCTGGCACCGGCCTTCGATGCAGACCCCCTGGTAGACCCAATCCCGACAGTATGTTCCATCTTGGGCCGGGACCAGCAGCTGCTTCTCCCCTGTGCTTGTGGTACACTGGAGGTCACATGGCCTGTTTGAGATGCTGATATAATCATCTGAAGAGGAAAATCAGTTTTAATAACGGAAATAAAACAATGAATAACTAATCAGCAATGCCTTCCACCCCTGACCTCAAACCCAAATAAGAACATTCCTGTCTAAGACAAGATAAGATTAAGGTTCTGGAACCATTCATTCATTCATTCATAATATGCCACTTATTGGGGGCTGGGCAGCAGGGGCAGCAGTCTAAGTAGAGACCTCCCTCTCTGCAGTCACCTCCTCCGGCTCCTCCAGGGGAATATCAAGGCATTCCTAAAAAAGCTGAGAGATATAATCTCTCCAGAGTGTCCTGGGTCTGCCCCAGGGACCCCGCCCTGTTGAAGGTGCCTGAAACACCTCCCCAGGGAGGCATCCTTGATAGATGCCCTAACCAACTTGACTAGCTCCTTTTGACGTGGAGATTAGTGCTTATTTCATACTGAGGTTATTGTTTTTGGTTTTATTTACCAAAATATGTCACACCCATTCTGTCAACGAACACATATCAGAGCAAATGAAGTTACACGATTTAACAAACAAGCTCACCCGGGTAAAGGGGGACCCACGTATAATATCTTCGGCCAAAGGCTTTGGCATTGAACGAGGAACACTGCAGTTGTTTAAAACTGACCCCGTTGTTGGGGCACAGCTGGTGATGGGCAGAAGAAAGACACAAGACAATAACAGCTTGACTTGCACACAAACATCATTTCTGCCTATTTAAACAGTAAATAAAGCAGTAGATCACAAATTTGAGCATCCTTCTTAGTATTGTAGAGGCATTAACGAGAGACTCTGTCACATTAAGATTTAAACAGACTAAATATTGAGCTCATCTGGCATTAACCAAGACATTAATGCTCACGCACAACACCCAGCATCAGCATGGCTTGCTCTCAGGGGAACAATAATCCAGTCATAATTAAACCATCTGTACCTGATTCTGACACAGCCGATGTTTCTTTGCAGAACCGGAGCAAACTGAGGTGTTGCCATTATATGTGGCTACAAGTCTGGGGGGGAAAAATCATTTCAACAGTGATCAAGGGCCATAATTATATCTCCAACACCATTTCTGGGTTTGGCATATTAAGCATCAGACTGATGTTAAAGACCATCGAGGATTTGTGCTTGTACCTCTTACCACGATTACAGATACTGCACTTTCCCAGGCTATTTCGTAGTTGTGCAGCACCATTAAGAAACAGCCAGATGTGTGACTCCCCCCCCCACCAAAAAAAAAAAATCTTCATCTCCACCACTATACTAGAGAGTGATAATAAGATTCAGCTGGACAGCTTAAGCTGAGAACAAATCAAAAAAGAACATTTCAGAACGTGGGCGCCTGCAGCTGAATGCACTGTACGTACCCTTGGCATTTATACCCATTTGGCTAATGTCATGCATTTTTTGCCTCATTATGACTGCAGCAAAAAAGAGGAGTAGAGCAGCACAAATTTGTATAAAATTAATCATGATCTGTTTCACACAGAATCGAGATGCAATTTTCTTTCATGATTCTTGAACAGTGTCTCTCTATTATTATGTTGCTGAACATAATAATTATATCATGATTATGAAGATGTAATAATCAATGTGTAGAGATATATGATACATTGTTTCAGAGGCGATTCTAATGACTCTTGGGGTCCAAGGCAAAAACAAACTCCATGGGGCCTTCCTTCTCCTGACACAGGAAAAATTATTACCATTATTTTAGCATAAAACAAACTCACTTCCAACTGCAAGACATGCTAAACTTTACCATTGTCTGTTCTTCCTGTCACATGGAGCAGCGCAGTCCTCACATGTGTGTACCCTGAGATAAAATCCTGCAGATGCCCCTTTAAAGGAGTCTAAAATATTTGTACCTGAAGACATTTTTTAAATACACTATTTGCACCTAACTAGTCATTGTTACCTTGTGGATGGGTAACTAAAGGATAGGCTCCAAGGATCTACTCCAACAGACTGAATTAGTTGAACTTTGAAGAACAACTTCACAGGATGAAAAACAAATAACGAGGCTTATATCTCAGTCTTGGTTAAACAGTGGACCTGTTGGAACAGATAATATACCACCATTTAAAAGTAAAAAGAAGGGAGATGGAAGGGAAAGTCTCAGCAGAAAAACTGGAATACAAGGACACCTCCAGTTCTACAGGTTTAGTCCGGCGCTTGAGCACCAGACACCTCAGGGTGTCATTAGAGGTGTTTCCACTCATTTAGCGGGTTGGTGGGAATTATATCCTTCCTGAGTTATCTTGGATCTATGGTCCACACAAGAGCAGACCACCGGTGTTGTGTTGTCGGTGGGCAGGACCCCGTGGGAAGGGGAAGGATACCTCTGCTGTAGACAATGGCGCTCCTGCGACTGGACCCCTCCTCCACAGGTCCGCGAGCAGGTGGACCAGCTGCTCCACTCCCCCCACCACTGGGCCACCTCCTTGTGCTGGCTCTGCGACACCTCCCCCTCTTCACTACTGTCCTGGCAGGGACACAGAGACAGTGCTTCATTTTCACGCCCCCCCTTTTTGTGCCTGTTAAGTTCCAGCTGTGACCCCCTTCCTCTCCTGCGTCATTCCACTTAAGAAAAAAAAAACAGCTGAAGGTTCTCATAAAAAAAAAAATCTGTTTATATTATTTCCATTTATATGTAAATTAATTTGCAGTATACATTACATACATACGAGTAGGGGTAAAATAAAATTTCCATATTTTAAATGATTCTAAATTTGAAAATTCTAAAAAGATACTAAAAAAAAAAGTCTAGCATTTACCTATTGCATTTTAACCAATCAGAACTCAGACATCTTTGCAGCAATTTCATACATGCATACATCTTAAGAATTCCTTCACATCTTCTGTTTTCCCAAACATTTGTAGTGCCAAAGTCAAAGCAGACATCAGTCCAGAGGCGCTCTCTCACCACTGTTCACATTCTTACGGCTTCATCCCCAGGGAGACCAAATCCTTTCACAATTTAATCCATGTGATAGTTGGGGGAGAGGCTTCAGGTTAATGTATTTTCATACTGTCCTGTGGGGGGGATTCCCCTCATAGTCTCACCCAGAGGCAATTGAGGATGATAACTAGTGGGTTAAATTCAAAACAGAGCTCTGGTCTGGCTAGGAATTGCAACTTCGTTACTAAGTAGTACGAAGACAAAATAAAAATAAAAAACAGATCTGTGGCCCCACAGAATTAAAAAGCAGATAAATGATGGAAGAAGTAGACAGACAGAAGTGAGCAAACCCTTAAACCCTTAAAAGAAGGGGGTGATGGAGGCAATTGTGAGGGATTTGAGATGCCTAGTCTTATCTAAACCTCAGGTTAAAATGCTACCTTCAGCCCTGCTATCCCAAATCATTAACACATGGGGCCTCTCCACCAATTTTAATCAAGATTTTCTATCAACATTCCTGTGTAAGTATATTCTTGGTCGTTGAGCTGCATGAAAGCATAAATTTTATTTCGAATTTTATGATGTACCTAGACATACCAATGTTTAGGAGTTAATTTTTTTAGTCCTGTCCGGTTTAATATTCATAAAATACGTCAGAACAGACCTTAGAAATGTATTTGCTGGTTATCAGAGAGGTCAAAACAATGCGTTTTAGAAACTGTTGAAAATATGGTGAAATGTCTGGTCCTTTCAGTGACTTTAGTCATAAGCGCCTTATGCGGCCAGGTTGGAATTAAAAAAAGCATAATATAGGAAAACCGACGCACACCTGAAGGCCGTGTTGTTGTTATTCCTCTTTACGTCTGACTAGGGTCTCGCAGCCTGTCCAAACAAGAATCTGCAAGCCCATATGTTTTGTATCTGGATACCCTCTGGATATTTTGTAATATAAACAGACAATAGTCGTTCGTAGGTTTTAATGCTGCAGGCTTTCGAACAGCGGGACCCCTTCGGAGAGGACGGATTACGATTCCAGTTTGGAGGAGAGATGAAACTGAACTCGAGTGATATTTTAATGTCATCTGGGGATTCTGTAGTCTGAATGACGACCGGGTAAAAACCAGCACAAAGACTGGAGATTTTCGTAAGATCCACGGTTCCTGTGCACTTCCCTTTCTAATACCCATACCCAGCAAACATTTCGACACTTGCAAAATAGTATATTCGCATACAAAACAGTACAGTGGTAGTACAGATGTACGCATTACCTGGATTTATAACCTACGATTAAACCATCCACATACCTGAAAGGACGAAATCGCTTCAGATTAGGGAAGTGTAAACACTCCAATACTGGATGTGGGCTACACTTATAACGCAAAACAACTCAGGTAACGCGAAACCGCGTGTTATCCTTCACATCCGCCAATGTCGAACTTAAACCTAATTACTATTCTTTAAAGACACAATAAGCGTAATGCAATTTACTTAAGAATGCAGCTCCCACCATGGCAGGCAGAAACAGTCTGGTTTGTGCAGCAGGTCCATCTTGCACAGCCCCATTAATTTAAACTCAGGGGACCACGAAGCCTCTTCCTAATAATGTGCTACCACTTCGACAACTTCGGGAATTCCTGCAATACATTACGACTCCCGCCGCGCTTTGATCGCAAGCTCAGATCCCACTAAACAGGGATATCGGATACAAAATATTAGTGTATATCAAAATGCACAAGTGCGACGAATTGTAACAATACAGGCTACTGATAAAATGCGTTGGTTTAATCGAAAAAGTAATGTTACATTTAGCTTTTGATGTTTGTAGTGTGACGACTTGGTACACAGGCAAATCGCAGACCAGAATCCGTTTCTTTGAACCCGCGGTACCGCAAATACACGTTTCAGAGCCGCTGATTGCTCATGGGGGACTAAGAAAACACACAATGTAAAAGCATGAGAATTACCTTAAAGCTGACGCTTGATGCTTTCCCAAAAATCCATAGAAGTAAGACTGGACCGCGAATGAACAAAACCCAGGACCTTGTGCTGTACGGACAGTACATTTTTAAACTGAAAACACGGATACTTCCACCCCCCAAAAACCTTAATCACAGTTTAACAGGAGACACGAACTAAGGTATAATGAGAGGAAGCCCTGATGCAAAGATGGCTTTACAACCTGCTGGCCCAGAGCAAAAGGGGTGGTCATGCTGACTTTGACTGACAATGCTGGGGTGCGGAACACAGCATGTCGGTATCAGTCCGCGGCTGTTTATCGATGATCGCTCCTTTCCACACGGTGATCTTGTGTCTGTGTACCTGGCTAGTGACACCCGGCTTCCTTTAATTAAGTGCATCAGACTCCTTTCATGTCGTTGCCCATCTGATACATACAAACTAATCCCAGATATCCTAGATGAAGTAATATGGAGTAATGAGGTTGTACGGATTGAGAAGGAAGAAAAACACCTGACGCGCATCCAAGACTCTAAACATCAACGTAAGGAGCAAAATCTACTATCTTACCCATGGATTATACAAATATATATTTGAGCTCACTGTAATTATTTCTGGCAATCACACAAACGGAAAAAAGTACCAGCTGTAAAATTAATATGCATAAAATGGAATAGATATATTTTTTGGTAGCAGTGTTTTGTTCAACATCCTCCGACAGATATATTTCAGGCAAGAAATGACTACTTGCCTTTATTTAGGGATTATTGACAAAGACAACATGCCATTTAAATTGCACGCAGAAACTATAGAGCTGATTACAGGCTATCCGGAAATGTCTTCTAAGGGATGTTTCTAAAAAGAAGGAAACATACACATAACCTTCCCTCGCTGTATATTTAGAGATCAGTGGTCATTGCTGACGCACCACAGCACACAACAACAAAATGTGTCCCCTGTATGTAATGTCGTGGCATAGCAGGTGGCAGCTAATTCAGCACCTGGGGAACAGTACCTTGCTCAGGATACCTCAATGGTGCCTCGCTGGTCAGGGATTCGAACATGCAATCTTTCCATTATAAGTGCACTTCCCTAACCATTAAGACATCACTGCTCACTTTTTGAAGAGTCTTAAAGATCTGGGAACCTTCAGTAATATTACAAATGTAGGCTTAAGGTTCATAACATACATTATAGGCTACACAGAATAGAAAACAAAACAAGGGTACACAGAATACCATAATTTAGCTTAAACAATTTGATTTTTATCTAGCACTGAGATATAACTGGTACAGTTTAGTCCAGGTTGCTATAGTGAGTGCAGCCATTTCTCTCGATGTTCTCCTCCACAGACACAGGCAGGATGAGGTGGGAGATACGGCTCCACAAACCTCCAAACTTGTCATGGTCCATCTGGTTAAAAGTGCCTGGCTGGTTGGAAGAAACAAAGCGGCTCTGGATGTGGTCTTGTACCTTCTCCTCCACGGCATTCAGGCTGAGCTTTGGGTCAAGCTCCTCCACAGGAAGCAGCACAGTGAAGACCAGGAACACCGCTTTGTACGCGGCGTTCTCGTGGTCGCAGTACCGGTAGAAGATGAGTGTCGACGCCGGTGGGAGGTCGTCAAAGCGGTGGATTACTGCTGCCATTTGGCCACCCTCAAAGGCACCCGTCATCTTCTGGTCCATGTCTAGCTTGACCTGGTCGCTGTCGAGCAACGCCCTGCTGGCACCATCGATATGCAGAATAGAGGCATTGTCGAAGTGCGAGGAGAAGGCGGCCGCCAAGCGGTCAGCCAGGCATCGTAGTGTCTCCTTCGCCCCATAGCCTGAGGTCAGGATCATGCTGACAGGCTCTGTGGGCTGGGTCAGTCTGAGGTGTCGCTGCAGGTGGATGGTGCACCTCTTCCAGAACTCCACCCTCTGACTCGGGAAAGCAGATTTCACATCCAACAAAATGTCACCAAAGTCTACTTCCCTTTTGCTGGTGTTTGTCTTTGGTGACAAGAATGTAAGCAGAATTACCAAGATGAAGAGCATCAAGAAGATTGGTGCAATGTACTTTAACTGGTCTCCTGTAAAGTCAAAACAAAACAATGAATATAAACTTTAAATGTATGTTTAAATGTAAAATTATATGTATAGAAATCATATCAACAACGCTCTGAATAGCTGTAAAGTGCTGTGATAAAACTACACCTGTGTTCCCACCTTTTTTTCTCGTTTCAGCGATCAGCCGACTTGGAAGAACCCTTTCCGGCAGATAAGGGACGGATTTGCTTGCCTTTAAATAGGGTGCTTCTGAAATCTGACAGTTCAGATCCCTCTGGTTTGTTCGGTTTACTCCTAAATGATAAATCATGTCTCTCAAGAAGCCAACATTGCAAGGAAAATAGGCTCAAATTATTTAACATTTTTCCAGTTTTATTGTCAAGTGCACAAAGGCAGTTACCTTTAGTCCAGTCTACCTGCCGGTCTTTCTCCTTAATTCCAGGTCTTGAATGCAAGAGTGTGTTGGTCTTATTACATAGCTGGATCTCTGGTTGATACCTGGAATCTGACATTTAAAAATACATTTTCAGTCATCCACAACAGCTGTATATATGGGCAAAACTGGTACTTCGCTTAGGCACAAATGGTAGCAAATACACGTAAACCTTATTTTGATTTTAAGGGAGTAACAAAACACTGCTTCAAATCAAAGTGTCTATGATATGGCTGCATTGATTCAAATTTGCCAAAACAGATTTGAATCAATTTAGAAGGAAACTTGCCAAATTGCTGATACAGTATCACTAAACTGATCACGTGACTTTTATATAATTCATTTTTTTCTTCAGTCTCTGGTTGTTTTTACAGTGCAAAATACAATGAAGTTTTATGGGGGGAAAAAACACGATTTACCTCCAAATGTAGGATGCTTCAGTGTATGTTAAACAGGCCTGGAGCCGATCAACTATCTTTTTGTGTTTTCTAGTAGATAATGCATCTAGATGCATACTATATTATATGAGAAAGAAACACCCCTATAATGTTTAATAAGATAGCTTAGACAAAAAGATCAAATTTGACAGAATAAAGAAAATGTAAAACTGGAATTGGAATGTTTTGTATTCTTTAATAATGTATTCTAAAAATACAAAAGACAGTGTTACCTTTCTGCCAGTCTACCTGAACCTTCTGTTTTTCTTTAATTCCAGGCTGTGAGGGTGAGAGTGTCTCACCCCTGCCAAGAGGCAGCCGCTTCTCTGTCTGATACCTGGATCCTGTGGATTTTAGGGTAGGATGCAAGATATCTTACAAATACTTTTAAAATCAACTTCCATTTTGTGTGCAATAATTTCATTGCAAGTTAGTCTAACTGTATACCTTGCATATGACAAACTTGAATCACTGAACTGACCAGTCCTTAGTAGGTGCTAAATTAAACCTTTAATGGCTATATACAAATTTATGGCTAAAGTCATACACACCATGACCCTTACACTCAATGTTAAAATAAAGTTGCTTAAAAATATCTGTATTTTGTGTTTGTCAGTGACACACAGAAAAAACAACCAACCTTCTTCCGCAAGTCTTGGACGGATAGGCCTGCGCCTAAGATCATATCTTAATACTCCCATCGAGATGCCGTCTGTACGTTCTTCCTTTTCTGACCTCAGATGTTCAGCCGGAGAGTCTAAGACAAAGAAAAATCAGCGCTCTCTCACAGCAAACATAATTACCACTTTAGAGACCCAGCCTCAATGAAATCTGTACACCATAAGCTTTAAAAGCAGAGTTATCAACACAAGTGTAAGTGGTTTTAGAAAGACAATAAAAACTGCCTTCAATGAATCGGTTGTCTTTACTTTTATATTTGTAATACATGTATTTAAATCTTTTATTTAGTTCCCTCTACATTCATCCCCTGCATTTAATTTATTCAAAAACTTGTTCCAAACATGGACCCCTGATCAAAGGAATATGGATAGGGCCTAATAAGTCATCTCTTAGTCTTCCTCCTACAGTTGAGGCCAAAATTATCAGCCCCCCTTATGAAATTAGACAACACTCTTGATTTCTCCATGAAAATGACCATTTAAAACAAGTTTGTTATTTTGGAAACAAATACACTATGAAGACAATGTCTATTAAGTCTAATTAGGATATTTTATTGATACACAGATGAAACAAGAAAGGGCTAAAATGAGACATACAAAATTATTAGCCCCCTGGCCATTAATAATCAATAGTGTGCCCTCTCTGAGCCACAACTGACAACAACCTCTTGGAGTAGTTCTTTACTAGGTTGGCACACGTTTCCTGAGGGATTTTGGCCCATTCGTCCATGGCAAATTGTTCTAGCTGATCCAAATTAGGTGGTTTCCGAGCGTGGACATTCACTCTGAGCACCCGCCACAGATTCTCAATAGGATTGCGGTCTGGGCTCTGTGCGGGCCACTCCAGGATCTTAGTTTTGGTATCCTGCAAAACAACCCCACAGCATGATGCTCCCACCACCATGTTTAACTGTGGGACCATGTTTAACGTAGGGTTGTAGGCCTCTCCCTTTCTTTGCCAAACATAAGCAACATCCATGTGCACAAACCGTTCCAGTTTAGCCTCATCAGACCAAAGCACAGACTTCCAAAACTCATCTTTACCTTTCAAATGTTCACGGGCAAACCTTAGTCTGGCTG
>JABFEB020000043.1:6493922-6506171 GCA_019775895.2 Stomatorhinus ivindoensis
AAGTTTCATCAATGCTGCAAACACTGGGAAGAAAATTAGGAAAATGTTCCATAATTCCTGGGGGGCTAATAATTTTGCCCTTAACTGTACATCCCAATGGGCATAATTCTGAGAAGCTTAAGGATGACGCTAAACTGGACACAGAAGCAAAAATCCAGATTAAAGGTTTCCATTTCAGCAGCTGAATTATTCAGCAATTATATTATTTGCAACAAACTGAATGAGACATTAATTTACAGCATAGCTGTTGGAGTTTGTTCACATAAAAGTGAGTGAAAGTAATTCATTGTCATTGCTGACACACCACAGCGCGCAGGGCACAACAATGAAACGCGTCTTCTGCATTTAGCCCAAATGTGACGTCGTGACACAGCAGGGGGCAGCTACTTCAGCGCCTGGGCAGCAGTACAAGGGGGCACTACCTTGCTGGCTGGTGATTCGAACCAGCAACCTTACAATCCCTTAGGCCACCACTACACTTTCTTACCTTCTGCATCCGTGCAGCAGTTTGAAATCTCCATAGTCATGACTTCATCATCTTCCCGATCCATATCTTCATCCAAGCCCAGGAGCAGGGCACCTGTGTCCTCCTTTGTGTCATTTGCGACCTCCTCATCTCCAGACAGAGAGGTTTTCTGGATCTTGTTTGGAGACCCTACAGAAAAACATTAATGATGTGTTAAGTACCCAAGAGCCCCATAAAGTGTTTGATGCAAGAAACTATTTTCCCTTTTATTTCTCCCTTTCCATGTTCCTCCCACTATTTTCATACCTTCATCAGATTCAGAGACTGTCGCATTATTTGCTTCCTTCCTTTTACGGGAACTTGTCTGGGTTACAGTGTCTGGGGGTACAAAAAATGCGGGTAATTTTCTAGTTCCTTAAATTTATGGTTGATTTTACAAACGCCTTTCAGAAATACAACAAAGTATCGGCTAAAGTGTACTTAATTTACTTTTCCCAGCATGCAAAACATTGACTAATTATTCAAGATGCACAGGAAGAAATAAACGTATTATTTATGTCTAGCAGAGATACAGTAGTCAAATATGAATCTAAGTTTATCCTGTCGCTTTGCAGGATATCTACGTTTGAAAGCTGAAACGTATGGTATTGGGTCTTGGGTTATCTAGTAAAACTGCGCAACGAATTGGGAAAACATTATCTAAGAACTAGTTTGGGAGTAAGATTTAACTAAAGTATGGTTGGCGTTTTTAAACATCACAACATAAAAAAATCAGAAAACTGCTGATTAAAATACTGTTCCTACCACACTGGGGATACACAGCAGTCAGGGGGTATACTACGATCACTCATTACAGCCAAATACAATTTTATAAGTACTGCAATATTAATAGTATAACATCGGCTAAAGATATGAGAAACCGGGAACAGACTGGAAAGCCATTCAATTAAGCAGCAATATCTACCGCTGTCCAGAAAAAGATGCATAATCTTTAGGATAGAATATGTGCAAACTCAAATACACAGATCAAACTTAACCACTGTTGTAACGTCTACCAATAGAGGCGCGAATAAAATACCAGGAGGGCCGGTGGAGATCAAGCAGGTAGTTTAAACGCTGCTAGTTAAAGGGTATGAATTAACAGCGGGTTTATTTTCATGCATTCCCTTAAGGACTAGGATTTAAAACGAACCATATTTTAAGTCTTGCGGCCTTCGTCTCCTCATTGTCGACTTTGTTTCTTCGTGGGATTGTCTGACCGTCAGTTGTTCTGGTTCACCACCAATGCATATAATCTGTAGCGCAATAAAACGCTTATTGACGATCAGACTGACAAAATCACATTAGTATAATCTTCGCCACAAGATAGGATAATATCATTTAGTTCCTTTCCAAAAATGACGTATGTATGGTGGCTCAGATGGGTCAACGCAATGCAAAAGGCCCAATACAAATACAAACGCATAAACCACACCACACATGCATACGCCAAAACACATGCAAATCCACGACACAAATGCAAAATCCCAAAAAAAAGAAACTAGTTTGAAAGGACCATTGAAATGACAATGGCCTATATAAAAGCGAATAACTACTTATTTGCATACTACCAATGTATGTCTTCAGAATTAGAATCATTAATAAGCCCACGACCGACGTCGATGGACTTAGTTTTCGATAACCCATGATAGGTAAGCTTAAATGAACATTTTCCACAACATAAAACACAATTACACAGCAACATCACGTTACACAATCAGCATGACAAAAAATTATATTGTAGGGATATATTTTGTATTATAGATATTAACATAAAACAATAATTGCAAAATGTATTATATTATTTCTTCCCCCAGCAGATGGTGGCAAAAACAAAGGCAGTAGCCACGTGAATTGTTCTGTGCGGAAACATTGCCTATTTTTTGAGAAAAATAAAGCACAGTTACATTTAACGATGCGAAGACTTAAAATGTTAAATAATTATAACTCTCACCACAAAGATCTTCTGTCCGCATTTTGTAGCAATCACTGCATGAATATCTACTAAGCCTCTCTGCCTTGAATATTATTGAAGTATATTTGTTTGAATACGGTTATGTAAGTATGAAGAGAGAAGAAGACTGACAGATGGCGCTACTGAGTAACTCCTATTTCTCTTAGTTTAGAAAATAACGCGACTCCTTGTTTTAATTTATTATTTCGCATATATCAAATCTTTTATATAATAATAAATTACTGATGGATATTGTATGTCATGCCTTATATTTCTTTATTTGATGACATTATTTTTATAAAACGAACCAAGACAACATAAAATGAACGTTACATGGGAATTAATTAAGTAAAAGGTGTTCAAACGGTACGTGATGGGGGCGTCCTTAATTCCAGGGTCGTCTAGCCATCTATAAAACTCCTCCCATCTCCGATTAATCCGAAGGTCCTTCCCTCTTCATACGGAGCCTTCACTAACTTCATTTGTGTCTCCAACGTTCACACACAGCAGAACCATTGCTGAGGATCTTTCAATGAAATTTACATGAAAAGTGTCTTCCAAAGCCATTTCCGTCGGGTTTCTCGGGACATTTCTGGATTCGTATGCAAAATATAATATTAACGGCAGAAATTAAATTCCTCTGTCTTTCAAAGGCTAACTGCATTAACTGATACTCAGTAAACCGGCTATACTGGTGCTTCAGTATGTACAGAATGGCAAATCTGGATCTTTGCTGCATTTTGTGGTTTTCAATATTTCTTTGCGATTTAGTCTCGTTAAATGATATTGTGGAAAACAAGATAAAAGATACAAATTTTGTGTTCAACGACGAGGTGAATCCACATAATGTGACTCTTGAGGAGGAAATCGATAATCAGCAAAACATTTTAACTCAGGTATTTAATTGATTCAGTTATCAATAATGTGAAATCGAATTATTTTGTGTTCGTACGCGCAGCTATTTTAGAACAATAAAAACGTGCTTTAAGTAACAATGGCTTTAAAATGTGCTTTAGCAAACATTCTGAACGCTTGGGAGCGCTTTATAAATAATGGAAATTGCCTTTCTATGTGTTTAAGTAATTGCAAGATAATGCATAATAAAGCAGCTTTATAACGTAGAAATATTCGCAATTATTGTGTATTATTTAGAACGGTTATATCAGAAAATAGGCTATATGTTGACAATGTTCTGAAATGTGTGCGCTTATTGTACGTGTGGAAAATACATACGTTTTTTTTCCATTGTAGCTGCTGGGTGATTATGACAAAGTGAAAGCGCTTTCGGAAGGCTCTGACTGTGGGTGTAAATGTGTTGTCAGACCCCTGAGCAGCAGCGCCTGCCGGCGGATCCATGAAGGCAGCGCCGAGCCGCAGGATTTTTATACAGTGGAGACTGTGACTTCAGGGTCGGACTGCAAGTGCGCGTGCATTGCCCCGCCTTCGGCTCTGAACCCCTGCGAGGGGGATTTTAGGCTGAAGAAGCTGCAAGAAGCAGGGAAAGATAATATTAAGGTAAAAGGCGTGAAAACGTGGAACATCACGCAGATTACCTTGGGAGCCTATGATACATGATTTTCCCCAATGTTCTTGTTGCTTGGTATTTCAGTTGAACAGAATCTGAAGTTTATACATCAGTTAGTGTTTTCGAGTAGGGCAATTTGTATTTTTAAATGATGTCAACATTTACGAAAGGAAAAACCTTTTTTACCAGCTCTCAACCATTATGGAATTACTGGAAGGGGCATTTTATGGAATGGATCTCTTAAAACTACACTCAGTCACAACTAAACTAATGAATCGCATTGAAAACATAGAAAAGGTAAGTAGTTATATCTTGTCTACTTCTTTCAAGTCAACTTTAACTGGATTTTATTTCAGTGTTCTAAGAATTATTTTGTGGGTCTATATTATTTTAAAATAGGCCCACCAAGATGTTATGCAGGTCACCAGAATATCAGAGAATCAGAATGACAGAAATACTAAAGTAAACCTGCATGATTGCAACCTACTGTATAAAGTGCGAGTTTATTTTCATGTAAAGCTTGATCTTCGAATTTAACCCACTATGAACTAAAAAATGAGCCCATGTTACTTTATTGCATTAGCTGACTCCTGTTTCCCTTAAAACAAGGCAGTATCAGAGAAATCCCAAGAGGAGAGAGTCTTTGTGAAGAGCAGCACTCGCAGGCCAGCACAGGGGAAGGAGAATCACAAGGAGGCAGCTGAGAAGCCAGTGAGCTGGGCTACACCTCCACTAAAGGGGAACACAGCGGCAGCGAGCGGCAACAGAGAGGTAGGCTGTGTCTTGCAGCTCCTCCACTAAACTACTTCACACCCCATTGAAGGAACTCCCTAAGAACATCAAAAGAAAATTCATAGTGGTTTCCCATCATCTTTTTGCCTGTGAAAAAATGTACTATTCTAATCTTTTAAAGTTGCATTCATTATTATACTTTTTTACAGAGGTGGGAAGATTTGGTCCAGAACATACAAATCCAGACCATGATTTTGTCCCAGCCAGCCAACTGAGTCTGACTGCAACTCTTTATACTGAACTTGATTGGTTGAAACAAAACCTTGGTCTGGATTTGTACTTTCTAGACCTGAACTTTCCAGCACTGCTTTATTTATTTGTTTTTTTAGTGGAATAAATACAATTTTGAATAGCACATTACAGTCGATTGCAATGGCAGTTACTGCATAATGCTCCTGGGGTTTAATTACTTGGGTTTAGGGTAATTACTGAGAAGAATGTTAACCTTTAATTTGAGTGGGAAACATGTGACACTGACCTTTGTTTCTTACTCTTCGCCTTTTGTGAATAATTTATATGGAATAGGTGTTTTTGGCAGCTACATAGTCTGCTGTGGTTCTTACCCAAGAAGTTTAGTCACAATGTGAAAAGCATTTTATCTGAGTCAAAGTGGCTTGAATGCTCACAACATTTCCAAAAAAATGCTTCTCTCTGCACCCTAGAGCAGATTCAAATGAAAGAGACTAGTGTTTGGAGAACAATCTGAATCTGCCTAAATGTAATAACTTAGTACCAACTCATGAGCAACACAGATGTATATATTTAGGACAACACATGTTTCATTCCACAACAGGGTAAATACGAAGAGAGACTTCTTGGAAACCAAGGATTTTCCAGACCCTTGCTAAAGAGAAGTCAACCTGAATTCCATAAAGGGACCAGACATAATCAGGAGGAGCAGAGAAGCCCCCTCATCAGAGGTGTGACATACTATAAATCTGACACGGGTGACAATGTGGGCAGGCAGGACCAAGGTAAGTCTACTGCAGTCTCCAAGACACTGTCAGTACTTCACCTGTGACAAAATGGATAATTTCTGGCCCATTTGATTTAGAGTATCACTAATTACAGCACAATCGCCTATACCATCCATTTTTAATAACCCTTTAGCTAGTTATGGATGATAAGATCTAGTTTAGTGATTCTCAAACCGTGGGTCATGATCCAAGTTTGGGTCACAACAAGGTCCGGAAGGGTCAGGAAATGTAAGAACTGTAAAACTAGCAAGCGCCTATTCTGATCCCCGAGTAGATTTCCCAGCCCCAATCCTAGAATTGAGCTATGTCCTCCTGAGTCCCAAGGAAAAAAATGTCCTTCAGATTATAGGTTATTTGTCTTTGGAGGAAATAAGACATCTAATAATTTAGTTTTTTTTCAAAATTTTTTTTTTTTAATTTCACAGCATGTCCTCTTTAGTGTACAACAGGAATAAATATGTTTCCTTACATCAGTGAAAAGATAGATGCAAAAACAACATGTCCACTACAATGGACATAAATAAACGGGTGGGGTCTCAGAAGGTTATAAACGGGTCTTAAGTCTGCTAATGCTTAGCGCAAAACTAGTGAACACTCAACCAATCCAAGAAGTGAAACCACAGATGTTTAATCAAATCAGATTTGTGCGATAGGCATTGATTGGTATAAATCGCAGATTACATTGCGTGTTTCATCATAGTGTTAATTTAAGCCTACACTTGATATAGGGTTAAGAGTGAGCTGGCATGGTACACATTGGGTCATGATGTAAAAAAGGTTGAGAACCATGAATCCAGTGCTTATACTAGGAAACAGGATATAAGGAAGGGTGCACAGTAAATGCCATGTCATACATTACAAGGACATGTCGATGGTATGCATAGCCTTGGTTTTATTGAGCTAGTATCGGGAGGAAACTCATTATAGAGTCTTAAAGCACTTATGTAAGTTGCTGGGGCGTCTGCCAAATGCTGTAAATGTAAATGTAGGACACCCATACTAATGGTAATTTAGACTCACCAGTTTATTTTCATGTGTGGCATTCAGATCATGGGTGAAACATTTAAAAGGGGTTTAAAGGGTGTGAGGGACACTGAGGAAAATGTATCTCTTTGTTACCTGGACAGCAGTGGTTGATGAGGTAGTCAGCGGTGATGGCTCTGTTGATCTGCTCATTGAAGATCAGCTCCTCAAGGAGGGACGGGGCATTTCCAAAGCCAACAAGAAATCGAAGAAGGCAGTTGGCCAAGCAACCCAACCTCAAACCACCCTCATCACCCAGAAACACAATATCACTGTAGCTGAGGAGCACATCACCAGCACCACTATTCCTGCCACAGCAAAGCAAATCATAAAACAAATTACCAAAACCTCGGATCCACTCATAGTTACCACTGCTGCCAGCCCCCAGACCACTGTAGCTTCCACCATGACAAGTTCACCGGCGGCCAGTATTACATCAACTATTCTCAACACAACCACCAGAATTGACGATTCGACCATAGTTTCGTCACTATCTAACACAAGCGGCCAGGCAGAAAAACCAAAGTCCCGCATCAGCTGGACTGAGAGTCCAGCTGATCAAAAAATGGCTGCAGTGTCCCAGAAGAACCCTGGTAAGAATTAGCTTTCTTTATAGTGTTTGTTTAGAATCATAGATTTATGTTAATATCCTGTTTCAAATCTTTTGTCTACATGTCATAATTACTTTCATTTCAAAAGCTTCCAACAGCTCATTAAATGGTTCAAAGCACTGATTCATAGTCATCCGAGACAATGTTGGAAATGAGGAAGTGATGAGGTTGTTAAAATACCCTTAATAACCGACTTGGTCTCCACGTCAATAATAACCCATCATTTACTTCGCCATCATCTTTAGCTGCTTAATAGATGCCCTTGGCCATGGGAAACATACACTAGCAGTTTATGTAATTAAAAAACCTAATTCACCTATTTTCCCTCTTGTAATGGCAAGCTATTTAAGAAGGTAAATTGCAATTATTTTCAACTGCACCTTCATGAACAATTTTCTGTATTTTTTACCCACTAGATTATGCTCTTGGTTTGCTTTGGGGCATTAACTGAGCCCCTTTTTAAATAGAGAGCACCATCTAGTGATGTCAGAAAATACAGCAGATGGTTCATGAAGCTTCAAGTATTTTAGTATGAGCGTGAACCAAGCTCTCTGGGCAAAGCATTTGGTTGTCTCCCACATTTGCTCCATAAAGCAAACTGACCCTTTTTTCCCTGTCTTATTTCCAGGCGTATGTAAGGACACGCTGGCCACAATTGGCGATCCTGTGACACACAACACGTATGGTCATAGTGAAGGGGCGTGGATGAAAGACCCCAAGGGCAACGATGGCAGAATATATGTCACTAACTATTACCATGGAAACAACCTACTGGAATTCAGCAACATGGAGGCGTTCAAAGAAGGTATTACACCTCTGATATTGGCATGCATCAATCTGACTATGCGAGCAAATCAACTTCCTGGAGAATTCATGTTGTTCATTTGAATGTCCACAGGACGCCCAACCAACTCCTACAAACTGCCTTACAACTGGATGGGCACAGGTCACGTGGTCTACAGGAAGGCTTTTTACTACAACAGGGCCTTCTCACGTGACATCATAAAGTTCGACCTGAACCGGAGGTATGTGGCGGCGTGGACCGTACTCGAAGATGCAGTGGTCGACGAGGACAACCACTGGACGGGACGCTCTGATATTGACTTCGCTGTGGACGAGAGTGGCTTGTGGGTGATATACCCAGCTATGGATGACGAAGGCTTCCACCAGGAGGTGATCGTCCTCAGCAAGCTGAATCCAGCCGACCTGAGCATGCAGAAGGAGACCTCGTGGAGGACTGCCTTGAAACGGAACTTCTACGGCAACTGCTTTGTCGTCTGTGGCGTCCTGTACGCCATTGACAGCTTTGACCAGATGAATGCCAACATCTCTTATGCTTTTGACACTCATACAAATACCCAAATGATTCCACGCCTTCCCTTCTTAAACAACTACACTTACAACATGCAGGTAGACTACAACCCCAAAGAACGAGCTCTGTACTCTTGGGATAATGGTCACCAGGTCACATATAGCGTAATATTTGCATATTGAGAGAGGCAGTGGAAAAAATGCATTTCAGCACTTTCTGTAGAAAGACAACCTTTTTAAGTTATAAGTGGATTGTAGATCAGTCTGCACAGCAAAAACTTTTTGTTTTGGAGACACCAATTATTTTAGCCCCAAACCTTTAAATATCTGTCATGCATATTACATTTCGAGTGTCTGCAAAAGGGTGGGATAATGTAACCATTGACTGAGGCACAATTCAAGACAAGGTGTTTCTTACTACTCCCTGTATTACTTAGCATATTTTGTATATACTAAAAATTTTAAACGCAAGAGTGTAATAATTTTTGGGTTACTGGGTATCCAACACATTTTTCCCAAATGATGCTTTACTTTTTCGATATTGTTATGTTTAATTGCTTATACATTTTTCAATGTACTTTACAGATTTTTTTGAATACTATCAATAAAGTCCTTTACCATTTGGTGTTTTCTGTACATTACTATGGATACATTATTTGGTAAAGAATTACTTGCTGGCCTGTGAAATGTAGGTAAAAAAAATTGGTCTATTGGTCTAGTGACAAAAGGACAGAGAGAATTAACCTCAACATTTGTGTCCTTTACCATATTTTATTAAAGTCTAAATCAACAAAATTGTTTTTGCTCCCCAAATACCAGAATTTCTGTTCTGTAAAAATAAAAACGTAACTGTCTGCAAACAGTAATATGGGTTTAAAAAAATCAATATGCAGTGCAATAAAAACAATGGTTTCACTTAAAAGCAAATTACACTGCATGGACATACCATTGTGTGCCTGTACATATAAATGCTTTGGTGAGGAAGAATTTTCATGGAATTTCTTTGCTTTAGGTTCAATAATACAAACTATACTAAATGTAATTTTAATTATGACTATTTCTGCAAATCAAAATATTTTACATAGTTTTTTTACACTGGATACAGGATGCACTTAGAGTAAACTGGAACTCACAGAGCAACACTGACAGTTCAATCAAATGATAAGCAAAATTTAAAGAAATCAATTACTGGCAAAACACATACGAACTGTGTCCCGTCTTTAAATTCACAGGAGTGTGAGCATCCAGGAGTCTCAAGAAAAATAAAACACCTTAACATTTACACTTTCTGATTGACAAATTGATAAAAAATAACATTCCATTTGACATTAACTGTCACAGAAGAGTGAATTGTGTAAAAAAATGTAATGCACATTAGATCAGCTTTTCAATTAAATCTTCCTGATACTAAAAATATTGCATGAACAGATGGCTTCTATCACGAACACTAGTTATGAACACTTAGTAGCAGTGTAATGTTAGCCAAATTGTAATGTAATTGTAATATAATTACATCTAGCCTGCTATTATGTCTATACAAGCTATGTATAAAAATCTTAGGTCAAAACTGCTCGTTTCCATTTGTGTGTCTGTACGTTTGTACATCAGTGTGCCATAATGTTGCTCTGTAGGCCAAAAGCTATCACTGGCTTTCATCTACAGTTAAAAATTACTCCTCATTTATATATATATATATGTATATATATATATATATAAAAATAAAATTGTGTACATAACACATTTATCAAGAAACTGTAAAAACAAAAATTCAATTTGTCAAAAAAGTGCAAATACCAGAAAACAAAAATGTAGAAGCTCCTTCCTTTCAAACAGCAGAGAAAATTATCCTAGTGGTCATACTATTAAAACATTACAGTAATAAACTTATTGCTCTGAAATTCTTATACAATATCTTCTTTACACATCACCTGACTTACTACATAATTTTTAAAGTAATCTGCATCTTTATGCAAATTAATTTGTCATCAGCAAACCCTAAATCGGTTACATAGTCAAACAGTCAAGAACGTCCTCAAAAGAAGAGAGTTTCCTTACATACAATAGGCTATTTAGGGGTGCACCAGAGTTCACCACTGGGATCCCTGATATTTTTCATGTCCTGAGGTGAATAACAAGGAGATATGCTATCAGAGAGAAGCCAAACAAAGTTATTCTGGGCTTTCATGGTCTCCCTTATGTTTGCTTGTACATAAAATATATAGTGCTAAAAGTGGATATCTGACTGCAACATTTCAGGTAGTTCTGCTTTATTCTGGACTGCCAACTTAAAGATGGAATTTTATTTCATCATTCAGCACTGTCATGGAGGTATTAGCTTTTGTTTATCTTTTTTAGGTCTTTACAGATGGCTAAGCTAGGTCAGACAGACCCGGTAAGAACTCCAACAGAACTTGCAGACTTGTCACTGGCCGGAGCAGAGAAGGAGTCACTGTGATTGGCGCGTAGGAATGGCGGAATGCTTGAGGTCTTGATGCGGAGGATCCTGGTGTCCATGACTTCACAGTCAATCTGCATCATCACCTCGTATACTTCATCCTTTATCACAGTTTCTGTAAGGAAAGGGAGTGTCGTCAAAAGCACAATTGTCGAGAACTGTGGAAAAGTCATGTACTGACTTACAGCAAAATGTCTGAAGAAAGATGGTGTTAAAACATCTGAACACATTTTTTTTGTGAACTGATACTCGTCTCAGAGAGGGGGCCAGAGGTGGAAGGTTCAAGTTTAGAAAGTAGAAATTCAGATTGAGTACTGTGACCGTGTCTCTTTATACTCCACTGGTTGGGTGAAACAAAACCTTGGACTGTATTTGTACTTTCTGAACCTGAACTTTCCACCTCTGGAAGAGGCCAGTGCAGACTGGATATTATGGGGGGTGTACTATATTGAAACAAAAAGAATGAAAAATAACAGTGAACATTCATAGATAAAATCATATTCCACTTTGATGCTGGAAGTGATCTCCCACTGTGTGGTAGCCTGGAAACCATAACCCCCCCTCCCCCCTGCCCCACAGGAGATGAGCAGAACACATGTGCTCCTGGTTCAGTGCAGTCCGGAATGACCAAAGCAGGCTGACCGGATGCTTTCTGATAGGACACCTGTGGTCTCCATTACCTACGGCTGCTGCTGCCTGTCCAGCCAGCTCTGCCATAATAATGCAAGTGCAACTTTAATATCGTGGGTGCAGAGTTCAATCTGCCAACCTACACAGGCTGGAGTGGAGAGCTAACTCATTGATTGGCTTTGGAATTACCAATAACATGGTTCACACCTTGCTTTTAGCAAGCAAGACCACTTCCTTTGTTAATAACGTTAGCATGCCCAGGGGGCTGAGCAGCCAGTTGACCTTGGACCTCCAGAGTTATTTTTCTTTTTTTGATCCCTCTCCTACATTGTCATCTGGCTTTCTTCCTTTTATTAGTTTGTCTTCCATTTTCCCAGTTTTGTATCATTATTGATTTGATTTGATTTGATTCAGACCCTTTATTGCTGTTGCAACATACCATGTCACTAGTCACGAGTACCAGCGA
>JABFEB020000043.1:6508385-6523026 GCA_019775895.2 Stomatorhinus ivindoensis
ATAATTAATTAAACTTTAATTAATTGAACATATTGGTGGAGAATTTAATTATATTGAGCTAATAATTTTTCCTACATTTGGGATCCCTGACCAGTTTTTCAGCCAGAGGTCATACAACACCCCTAGTTTTGTCATTCGTCAAGCTTGCACTCGCTTAGGGAGTTCTGTCGTTTGTACGGCAGTATCTCCAAAAGAAAATAAGAGGCATCAGTGTTCAGCCTTACTCTCGCTCTCCCAGCGGGGGAGAATGTGGGCTCAGAATGAGACACAGGAAGGTCATGGCTACAAACCGTTCACATTCATAGCCGGCAGCACTACGGACATCTTCGGCCGGCTCCGTTTGTTGTGGCTGGTTGCGGGAAGCAGAAGATGATCCTAGGGGAAAAAGATGATGGATACAAATTAAACATCAATCTAAGCGTATTAAACAGGCGCCCTTCAACTTCCTGCCGAACGGAAGAAGTCCAACAGCAGACAGATCAATGACAATTTCACCCATCCGTAAATGCTTAAAAAGGACACATTAAGGATAGATGGGGAGGACATGGGGTGAAACACAATTCTGGACGTTTTCTGTATTTACTTTTCTCTGAATTGTACAGACAGGCTGCGCAGACGGGTCTTAATATTAAACCTGGCAAACTGGTTACTTGTGTGGTGTAATACAGTATTACTTACTTGTGTGGTGTAATACAGTATTACTCATTTCTGGGCTACAACTACAAAGAGGGATCTTTCTAGGCAAACTTCAGCTGAAGGACCAAAACCTCAGAACTCCAGCATCCATGGTAAAAAAAAAAAGACTCCATTTAACCATTATGTAAGGATTATGTAAGGATAAGTCAGTCCTCTGCCCTGGGGGGAAGGGGGGCAGTAGGCAGAGATTGACTGAACACTCATGGCGACGGTGCAGCTCATGATCGTCTTGACACTAGACCACTGTGAGGAGTCTGACCAGTCAAATAAGAGACAAACAGAGACAAACCTGAAGCATATTATTTTTTATCCCAAAACTGGTCTTTGGTAAGAGTGGGAAAAGTTCCCATGAAGGTAATTAGTTGTAATTAGGGTATGATCACGTTACAGTTTCTTGAGGATACTGTCCTTCAGACGACACACTGATTCAAAGCCTTCTGAAAAGTCCTCTGGCGGGAAGGAAACTGGACTATCCAGTCTGTACGACATACAGGTTGTGCCAGAATGAGGGACGCAGAGTCGGCGGCTCAGCAAGCTCAAGAAGGCAGAGATAAAAATGGAAAGTTCTGGAAATGGCAATGAAAAAATTAAAGGCTGGGGTTTCATTGGGTTACAGGCCTGCTCTGGAACAACAAATATCAGGATGGATGCTTAGTACAAATTTTAAAAGTACAGAAAGCTAAAGAGATGAAGCGCAGGAGACAGTGGATCACCAAGGAACATCTCCAGATGAATGAGAACTAGCTGCCTCAACGATTTTTGGAAATAAAAGGGGTTCTGACTGAAGGAGAAAGAAGAACTGCCAAAAAACAGACAGCGGCTTTGTGTGGTCATTCAGCACATTTTTAAAATCCTGCTTCCTGTTTAATTCTACCCCTTTCTCATTAGAAATAAACCCTTTTGCTCATCCTCATTACGTGTATTTATTCAGCTCACATCCTGCTTTTGGTGGCAATGTTCACCCGCAAAAACCTGTAGTGTGTTGGCAAAATCAGTTTGTTAATAGTTTACGGGCAAGTAATTTAAAGTAGAAAATTAAATAATTAAATAGCTGTATTCTTGATACTAAAGGGTGTCATCTTATTATAGAGTATGGCTATAAAATGTAAAATTAACAATTTCCAATAGACATCAAGGCTAATGAATAGCAGCACAGATTAAAAAAACTGGCCCAAAACATCACACTGGCACGAAGCCTTCTGGGAGGTCTTCGCAAAATCAGACGAGTCAAGGATAGTTTCACTGGGAAGTATTTTGTCTGAAAGCCGTGCGTTTTATGAGAGTGTGCACCTGTGCTATGCAGATAACATTTCAGCTTCAGGCAGGGGGTTAAAACAAGGACAGGCAGTTTTCCCTGATAAGGCAAAGGTCAGCTACAACAGAATATAAACAAAGAGAGCAGCTATTCAAATAAATGACAGTCACTGGGAGTTAAACAGAATTCAGGGGTCACTTGGGAGCACCTGAAAATGTTACGATTTTCTATGACATTGTTCGCTTCTGACTTTTGACGAGGACTGACAGCTCCAGGCAAACAAAACCCAGCTGATAGTTCTCATTCGCTGAAAGCACTGATGCAGTCTTATGTCATTGAAGGACACTGTGGTGAAGCAGACTTTTCCATCAGAAAGGCAGCCCTGGAGGATCAGGCTGGTCTCTGGATTTTTCCCCCCTTCAGAATCTCCATGTTTCCAGTCACACAGCTGTAACAGCAGCGGCCAACTGGGCAACAGCGACCCTACGGATAATGTGCCAAAATCCAGAGCCAATCTGCTCCAACAGCCATCTTTCTGGGGCCCTTGAAGAGAGCAGGCCTTCATCTGGCTGAGGCAAGGGGGTGTGAGACGCCATGTGGCAGCCAAAGGAGGACAGTTCATCGAGATGCCAGCCACAGACACCCCGACTACCAAAATCAAGCATTACAACAACACAAAGAAACCACACGAAGGCATCATATTAAGACTGTTTATAATACAATACAATAAAGTGGTTTAATCTTATCCAGTTACAACATAAATATACTCATGCTGTCATAGGTTTGAAAGCACATTGGTTGGCAACCTGTGTAATTTTTGTATTTTAGACCCTATGACACAGTTACACATTTACTGAAGATGGATTAAGTGGCTTTCTGAGCTGTCAGGTAGCATCAGACACCAATGAGGTCCCCAACTGTTGCTCTGTCCTGCTGTGACTCAACAACCAGAGAAACAATCACTGGTGTAGCAGATAAACTGTGATGAGACGAGAGAGCAGGAACTCATCAACAAAGAGTGAGACGTGAGCTGAGCACAAAGGAGGGTTATTGAGCCAGACGGAGATGACGGATCAGATCAAGGGAGGGGAAGCTGTACTCGGGCTGCCAAACATCACGCCTCACCATTAACCAGCTGTCTGGATTAAACACTGAATAATGAGCCTGTGAACCTCAGAAGGTCCGTCTGCATGCCTGGTGGTCGAGACGTTTTTTATCTGATAGGTGACGATCTGTTCTGGGAGCTCAAAAGAAATGGCGTTTAGCAGGAATCCGTGATGGAAGAGTTTGGAGACGAACGTGAACATTTTTGCTGCCTTTCAGCATGCGTTTGGTGCAATCACAATCATTTGCTGGGCATAGGAAAATTTAAGGGGTGGGGTGACCTGGAGGTAGGTAAAGAGAAGCACAGGCAACACTGCGGAATGCCACCGGAATGCCTGGACGAAGCACTAAAACACAACAAAGAGTTATAACTAGGGTACTACATATGCAGCTGGATTTAAGGTCTAAGCCCCTCTCTGCGGAGTTTGATTTCCTGAAGGAGTCCATTGCATTTCTCCACTGAGATGTCTAATTGTGGAATTCCAAACACCATTCTAAACAAAATTATTAAAAATCCATTGCACCATAAAAAACAACGCTCAAAATAGCTTCAATTCGACAGGTAAAAGCAGTAATTGCACGAGTCAACTCATTTGCATGGACCAATACTCAATGAAGAAAAATCTAACATTTTATATCTAACGTTTAAAGAAACAAATGTTTCAAATGGCAAACTCATCAATTATTACATAACGCTGGGACTGTAGTATGGAAACTTGGTGGCTACTTAAAAAAAACATACATTTGGAAGCTTATACTTCTCTGACGTTTTCAAACACCATCTGCATTTGCACTTGTGCATGTTAAAATTGCTCCGAGTTGGAAAGTTAGACTCTCCATTCGTTGCAGGAAAAAAAAGCATACATTTCAAGACTAATTTTGAAACCACTCTATAATCCCACATTTCCATATTCAGCAATTTCACCAGTCCATGAAACGCTCAGGGCAAAATTAATTTTATTTCTTGAATCTGACTTTGTGCTCAGGTCTGATCCCTATGGCTTGCAGAAATATAGATATGAGTTCTGTGTGATAGATCCACAGCCTTATTAGCTGAAAGTTTACAGCACAGAGGCCAATAAATTACCCCCTTCCTCCCTAACAACCAAATTGTGATGGAGCCCAACACCAACACCAACAGACAATGACATTTCCTCCTTTTTGTGAGAGAGCATATTGAGCCTAACATGGAAGGCAACTCTGCTCACCCTTCTGAAGGACACCACGTAGAATGTGTCTCCACGGCGACGAATCTCCTCAAAGAAGTCACTGTAGTAGCCATGGCGAGCGTAGTACACCTGCAGCTCGCTCCCTGAGCTCCTGATGGGAAGAGAGAAATGTCAGTGAGAAGATGCACCAAAGAGTCCACAGTCATTTCGTGACTTATCTCATGGGTTGGTCTGTCTAAGCATCATTTTAGTCATCCAGATAAATGTTTTCAAGAAAGCCTTAAAAAAAAACATACTACTAAAATAAATGATTCAGTTTAGGACATTTATGACTAAGGACTTGTGATATATAAATCTATAAAAGCTAGATGCATACTGCATTTTAATAATGTGAGAAATCTGTTGTTGAATTTATTCTCAGTTTCTGTTAATACAATAAACCAAAATTATGGATCAGTAACAAACAATAGTAGCCAGGTATTTGCTGTTATTTGAATTTGTATATTATGTGAATTGCTGAGAAATTGTCATACCGTGAAGTTGCATTAACCTGATAAGCATCAAGCTATAGAAATGGGATAAAACGTACAACCAGCAGCTGTTTAAGTGAAAAACTGAAAAAACAGTTAACTAAAAGTAAACATAATGATTTTTCATACCAGTCAATGCAAAGTGGTATCTTTCAGTGGCGTGATTGAGGTGGGACGAAAATATACAAAATATGTGGTAGCCATTTTTGTATAACAGCAAAAGGCTAGCGTGCCTGTCCTGCCATGAAATTATGGAAGGGATTGACAGGATGCACAGCTGTTGGAAAGGGACACGGCGATCTCTATACACCATATGATTGAATTTGACCATATGGAGCATATCACGAGTACATGTGGACGTTTCACAGATGTCATATCAACACAAATCTCACCAAAGCAGGTTCTTGCAAAAGAAAAACAGATCTCACATGTTGAAGAAATATTCTATGAACATCTATTCACTGGGGACTCTTCATGCTTTTCATGCATGACAAAGTATTCAAAGGTCTAGTGTCAGTAGAGAAATAAGATAAATGTCGGCATGAGGATCTTTGCTAGGTCCTGGCTGTACTGGTTTTCTGGCCTCTGTTTTCCCCAGCGACCAGTACAAGTACAGGGAACAAATGCCTCAAGGGCCACCAGTACAAGTACAGGGAACGAATGCCTCAAGGGCCACCAGTACAAGTACAGGGAACGAATGCCTCAAGGGCCACCAGTACAAGTACAGGGAACGAATGCCTCAAGGGCCACCACTACGGCTCAGCTGTTCCTTTCATGGGTAAATCCTGACCGTTTCCGCCAGATCTCCAGATCAAGATGTGAACCAGATATGCACATACAGCAACGAGCCGATGAAAACTCACTTTTCCATTGTGTCTGTGTACTGGACGGTGACGATCTGAGAAACCTCAGCCTTCTCACCTGGTGTTTTCTGGAAAAAAGAAAGCAGAACATTAGGGTGGCTTCTGCAGCTTCCTCATAGTAGGGATCAGAAACAGTCCAGCAGAGCATGGCTGCTTTCCTTGGTCGAATGCCATGCTTTCCCCTCCGCCACTGAAATGGCTGAGGAGACAAAGAATCATCAATTTTCCCCAAACGTCATCACGCAAATGGACTGGGAACAATTAAAACCATGCAATTCTTTGGCGTGATTTGATAAGACACTAAACTCTGGAAGTGTATGATGTGGTCTCACCAAGGATAGCCAAGCAACACTCTAACCCTTAGATCTAACACATATCCCATAAGCGTATGGCCACACACATGCCAGACCTGCTTTTACCTCTCCTTCAGAAACATCTACATCGGTGAGGCTCAGAGGATTATAGATGAGGGCCGGTGTCCAGAAGGCTAGCAGAGAAGTCATATCACAACTGAGATAGCAAGTCATATCACTACTGGGATAGCAAGTCATATCACTACTGGGATAGCAAGTCATATCACTACTGGGATAGCAAGTCATATCACTACGGGGCCTTGAGCAAGACCATTAAAGCCAAGGAGCTCCAGGTACACTGGCTGATCTGCTCTCTGACCCTCAGCTGCATGTGGCTTAAGATAAAAGTAAATACACTAAAATGCTAAAAGGGATTTCGTGTGTGTGTGTGTGTGTGTGTGTGTGGTGTAAATAACAGCAACAGGTAAAATTAAGTCCTAGTAGAAGGGCACTCAATAGAAAACTGTAAATGTTCTGTGTATTTTTTGAACCAAAGAACAAATCATTCCAACAAACAAGCAAGCTAAACAAATAAAATTAAGAAAAACAAAACGAAATCCATACAGCTGGCAAACGACGGTGAGTGCCGTCAGTGGCTGAACACTAAAACAGGAAATAAATGAATTTCGGTTAAATGTCCTGTTATGTTTCCACTCCTGCAGTGAGTAGCTTTGCAAGGCGATTATATTATGACAACTGCTGCAATAATCCATGCAACCTTCCACGATTCAAAGCACTTACCCATGCAAAAGTCGTGCTGCGTAATTATAATCATTGTTAAAAGAAAGCAAAGCTTGACACCAATCCTTTAACACACACAAAATAAATAAATTGCCTGTTATTTTATCTTGAGTTATTTTCAGACTGATCCCTGTAATTATCCTAAACCTGCCATAAAATCCAATGAAGCTGTGCAGTAATAATAATCTGAATCAAACAAATATAATAAAGCAAAAGAAAAACTTGACTCAGCTCAGCAACGCCAGAAAAACAAAGTTAACATACGGCTCTAGTGACAATCCAGCGAAATGAGCTGCATGAGGACGTGTTGACCAGAATGTCACAGGGTCAGTCAGGCACTGCGGAGCCAGCACAGGAGGAAGACACGACAAAACACAGACAGGGAAGAATCTGCAAGGAGGCTGCTGGTACGCTTCTGAAGACCAGGATATGTGGGAATGTGTAGAGTACAGGAGCCCCACAACACCCATGGGACAACAAAAGTTAGGGGAATCCGGTGTCAGTAAATACATCAATAAAACAAAAATTCATGCCATCACGAGGAAGGCGACAGTCTCAGAGAGAATAAGCCGAACCCCCCAGCTTCTCTATGGAGGACGAGGATGCAGAATTTACTGCCAGCCTCACGGAAACAAAGACACTTAAGGAGCCACGTAGCACAAAAGACTCGAAGACCATCAGAGCAGTCGGTGTAAAGCCAAGCGAGACCTGATAAATGTCCATGTTCATGTAGGAGAACATCACTTCAAAGGCAGTGAAGATCAAAGATGTTTGCCTCAAACAATATCACATGACACAGAAAACCAACAGGGCCCACGTGGCCAGAAGACAACACAGGCTACTAATGACTGCATCGACGTTGTAATCCCACAGAAATAGCAGTTCAGACAATGGCCTGTGCAATTAAATGGCCTCAGATGTTTTTCCCTAAGAAAAGCCTCTTAGCAACAGCAGGTTGCTCTTTGTTGCTCTACCTAGCCAAGAGGACATTTTTCTTCTTCCTTACTGTACTATTTTATTTTTAAACGTCTACTTTTTTCCACCCAGACTTGCACACATACTCATGAGAACTGTAAATTTGGACACAAGCATTTTTCAAGACCCGGACTGCAAAATATGCTTATTGGAGTAACATTAGACATTAACTGTAGTCTCTATGAAGCCACGGGCCTCCCCCCATAGCCGCAACTAACAATTAAAGGAATTAAAATGAAATATGCTAAATTCAAAGCAATATTTTAAGTTTGTCTGGATCGACACCAACTCCAGCCTGATTAAACGAACCTTTTTAATGCTTTGAAGTAGGATGCATAGATAAATACGTGCAGTTAAATAACAAGCCATTAATAATCACATGACTAATTACAAAAACAGCATTAGAATAAAATGGTTTGATCCAACTTCCTCTTCAGTTCTGGTTCTGGTAATGGTTAGTTTTTGGTCTGCATATCTGATGCACACATGCTCCGCATAAGATAGTTAACCACGAGTCTAAACAACCAATTACAGTTTGCGGCACCACACCGCTAATTTGAAGGTTGCCGATAGCCTGACCTCTCTCATCCCATCTCTATTAAAGGCAAAGTCAGTGAAAATAAGACTATTTTTAAATACTGCTGGACAGAATGTAGCTTGAAAAACTCCAGTGCAATAACAATAAAGCTGCCATATGCTGTGAAAATACAGTGCTTAGCGAGACCAAAGGGTGCAATAAACTGTCTGGAAACAGGCAAAATCCTTTATTTGAAATTTACCAGGACTATAAATAAAAACTGACATGTACACGCTTGGACTTTGTTCCAACCCCCTGGCATTCCGACTGCCTAAGACATACCTAGGTGGTGATAGCAGAGAAAAGCAGATCAACATTTAAAATGGGGGAAAAAAATGTAATCTTACCGTATCAGTAGTGTTTACGTTCCCATGCCTGGCAAATTACATCCAGACACTCTGAAAGCTATCTTGACATGTACTAATAGCCTGAATGTAAACATACTTTGTGACTATTACAGAGAAATGACCCTGAAGGTTTATGAGGGCTTCAAGGCCACTGCAGGAGAATACTTATTAAAGTTAGTATGGATCTGAAAACCCAAGCTTGACTCATACATCATCAGACTGCTACTTAAGTGAGATTCACCATCGAGTTTTTGGTCTAATCCCGTCAGCCATGTTGGTTCAATGGGTGATAACAGCGACAAACATCAAGAGATCCAGACGAACGGCTGGCCTACCAGGATCGTTTTCCTTTTCTGCTGGCTATTGCTTGTTCTTCTGGTCTTCGTCCTCTCGACTTCGTGACGGTGCACCCAGCCTCTCAGTTCGTCAGCCAGCCTGAAAACACAATGACCCCCGATAGAGTGATTTAAATTACACACCACTGTTCATTACAAAGGTGACTAGGGTGAGACCTCACAGAAGGGTGAGACCCACGTCGACCCAACAACTGTATCATGTAGTATCTAAAAACGCAGTGAACCGAAAAGCAACATATACAATAACTCCCAGACACATCCACTGCATCATGTAGTATCTAAAAACGCAGTGAACCAAAAAGCAATATATACAATAACTGTCAGACCCATCCACTGCATCATGTAGTATCTAAAAACGCAGTGAACCAAAAAGCAATATATACAATAACTGCCAGACCCATCTATTGCATCATGTAGTATCTAAAAACGCAGTGAACCAAAAAGCAATATATACAATAACTGCCAGACTTCATGTCCAATTGTGCACAATGTACAGATTAATATGGAGGAGGCATTTTTAAACTGTACCTTTTGCTTTAACTGAGCACAGGTCTAAGAAAGATCTAAAAGTCATAGGTTAAAATGAAAAGCCATACTGCGAGAAGGCATTATGTGATATACAGAGTGGCCAGTTTATTAGCTACCTGCTCCTCATAACTGTTAATCAAGTATCTGTAACTGAACATGTGCAGCACACTGGCAGGGCCAAGAGCTTCACATACTGCTCGACTAAGCAGTACAACGGCAAAGACACCTGAGCAAAGCGATTTCAAATGTGGCATGATTGTTGATACCAGGCATGGCGGCTCCAGCATTTCAGAAACTGCCACCCTCTTGGGATTTTCACACTCACTGCGATCTTGCATTTATAAAGAACGGCACAATAAACAAAGACACACCCAAGCAGGGGAAATATGATTGCCACAAACACCTTATTAATGAGGAAGATTAGAAGAGCATGGCCAGACTCATCACAGCCAACTGGAGAAACAGCAGCTCAGTACAGCGGTGGGTAGCAAGGCTCTGCGGGCGTAAGTAAGGCCTACCTGCTGTTTGCTAGATGTACCTAATAAAGTGAGCACAGAGTGTAGGTAGCTAACTGGTTCCCAGGATATTTTATTTGTAGTTAATTGCTAATTGTGCTAATAGCTTGCATATGGATAACATCACTCCCCAGAGATGCAGAGGAGAACCCAAAGACTATTAACCTGATAGACTTTGTCCTGTTGATGGTTGGCTGGCAAGGTGGGGGAGGCCCGAACAGAAGAGAGTCTTTCTTCACCACCATCAGTGCCTCCGACCTGCTAAGAGAAGATGCATGAATCTACTCACCTCCCCAACAGTCACATGTGTCTGACATGGACGGAACACAAGGACAAGGAACTCCTTAGCAGCAGGGATAAGGATGGGCTACTATCAATGCACCACAGAGGACCCCAGGAGGGCCATCAACAGGTCCCACCGGGCCCCACGGAGCAGGCAGCACCGTCGCCATTTTGGCCAACTTCACCGTTTTCACAAGTCACAGACTATGAGCCTAACATCTGTGGTGCTGGCAAGCAATCCCAGGAGGCATGACAGACCATCCGTAATGAAAGCCAGGTCTCATTTATTTGGAGAGCCAAATTTCGTCATGGAGGCAACCAGACTAACACTGCGGGTAGTTTCCCATATGTGAGCGAGCCAAGCAAAAGCAAACAAGAAACACACGGGGGTCGGGAAGTGAGCTAGAGAGGCAGCAAATGACAGATATTACCTGGAGAAAGACAACACTGAGTAAGGGAGACACTGATGAGAGGTGAGATTACACCTGGTGTCCAAGTTCACAGCCTCACATGACAGTAAAGTAACTGGGAAACATACCAAGAAAAGTTAACTGAAAAATTCTGGACTGCAAAATTCTATATAAAGCTCAACAGATGTGCTAAATGTTTGCACGGACTAACAAAATTATGGAGGCTCCCTTATTCAATGACAATATTACAATAAATATAAGCAGGACTACTAGGTGAATCTCTACCATATTGATCAATACTAGCCAATGAGCACCCCTGGTACTAAAGCATTTGATCAGAGGCTCTATATTGGTTACATTAATAAAGGCTACAGAGTCCGAGGTAAGTAACAGATTCAACCACACAAGATAAACTCAAGGATGGCGAGGACAGAGCAGACTTTCTAAACTCAGATTTCTAGTTTTTGCTTCACTTTATAAGGAAAATCCAACCACACGCCGACCACTGAAGATGCTTCTAAGAGTGAGAATGCTCAGTTTGCCCCCAGATACACAATGACCATCATTAAAATTCCTATACAGTAAGAACATTTGATCAGATTTCCTGAGCAGTTTGGACTAAGTTCAGAAAGAGCTCGACGAGGCTCAACTGCCAAAATCCAGAGAAGCAGTCTTAACTCACAGTTTATATCACCCCCACTAAAGCAAACTAAACTTAAAAAGCTTTGGGTAATTAAAGTTTCACATCAAAGTCTGGTCAGTGTGGAGGTGAGATACACACACCTGGCAAAAACGTCACTCAAGCGCTGCTGAGAACTGAATTTTAAGGGAGTAGAAATCAGGAGGGTGAGTAAACAGGACGACTCAGGCCGAAGTCGGATGGCTTTGTCACATAGTCCTGGATACCTGTCAGAAGACTTCTGCATTTGGGGGGCCATGTTTCCCTGATTGCTACCGGAGAATTCCAGCAAATGTCTGCCGCTGTGCATGGTCCCAACTGGCAGGTTGGGGTTGGGGTCCCGGTCAAACAGGCTGTAGAAGAACGGAGATATTTGGTTTCACAACAAACCACCCAACAAGAAACAGTGCCTCTAACACGCACAATGAATGCTCTCGGTCATATCAGAAGGTTTTGTGTCCCACTAATGTGCATGTATATCCACATTAAAGTCAAGGAAAAACAGCCGACATTTACTTTGGCGCTACCCAATTAGCACGTGATATGGTTACAGACTTGCTGAAATATGAAATACAAGAACAGGTCCGTGGGAAAATCTCAAACATGGCAGCGATTAACTTTAGAGTTTAAAAATAAATTGGAAGACGTTTTTAAAACAGTAAGGAGATGTACTCTGCAGTACATTGAAAGACACTTAAAAAACGTCCCAGACACATCACAGTTTTTTTTCAACAAAAACTCAATGCCCTTTTAAAGGATGTGTGCAGAATGCACTCCATCTATAAATAAGATTCACACACTCCAACAGGCCTGTCTAACATTCCTGCTTCCTCGGGACCTGAGACCATGGAATGCTTCAAAGGCCCCAGCCATCATTCCGACTTTCCGATCCCTTGGCAAAGCCGGCCCCCTTTTCCATGCAACCAGAGACTCAGAAACAGGCTCTTCATATTGCAAATCTCCGTGCCGTTACTAATCACCTTGCTGCTACAGTGAGAATACAGCCTTTTCAAATAAAGATAACAGCAGACACATTGTTTATTCATATAAAGTAAGTATCTTCCTTTGCAATTACAGTTTAATCTGAATACGTTTGAGTGGAGACCCCACTTTATATTAGTGGTTCTCCCTGCTGGAGAGATATTTGGAAATGCCAAACCCCAGACCACCCTCCACAGCAACCTACTTCAATTTTAGGGTTAAACAGTATGTAGGCCTGAAACACATAATTCAGAAAACACTACCCGATTGGCTGGCCTGTGCCAAGTGATCTTGGTCAGATATTTCATTGGCTACATCCTGGGATCCCAGCTCGCATATTTCACACACAGACCTAGTATTCAGCAAGACCAACCTCAAAGGTGTAATGCTTACCTCAGACAGCCAGCATTCAGCATGACAAACATCAAGACCACCATGAGGCACACAGCCCGTCTTTTGGGGGCTGTGACTTTCAAAACGTTGTTCTAAGAAAAGAAAAAGAAAAAAAAGCTTTTTCACCAATTTTTGTCATTTAATCAAAGGCTGTAATGCAGGAAGACCTACTTTACTAAATGGCTTTCAGACATGTTGTACTAGACTGCAGTTAACTCAGCGGGATGCGATTCCCAGCTCCGACTTCCAACCACCGAGTTAAATGGAACGCAGTATTAGTATGCTGAGAACATAGGATTCAGAGGTAAGGCCACACAGAGTAAGGGCACACTCACCTCAGCCGCCAGGTTAGGGTTAGGGTTAGGATGCTGAGAACATAGGATTCAGAGGTAAGGCCACACAGAGTAAGGGCACACTCACCTCAGCCGCCAGGTTAGGGTTAGGGTTAGGATGCTGAGAACATAGGATTCAGAGGTAAGGCCACACAGAGTAAGGGCACACTCACCTCAGTCGCCAGGCAGTCCAGCTGCTTCTTCAGGGTGCCGTTTTCCATCTTAAGCTGCTGGTTTTCAAACAGCGCCACCTTCAGCCTGGCCTCCAGGGTGAGCAGGTACTCCTTCTTCTTCTTCCGCGACTGTGATGCCGACTCGCGGTTCTTCATCATCCGCTGCTGTCTCCTGGAGATGCTCTGAATCGAATGGCACTGCAATTAATGTGACAAGAAAAGGTGACACTGTGCTGCATGCAGTTTGATAGGCGACAGCTGCCTGCATAACATTTCACTTTCAATGGGCAGATGCGGACATTTCAGGTACAGAAAGTAAAACCCAAACCAGGATTTTGTTTCAACCAATCAGTTGGCGTTAAAGACTCACAGTTACAGAGTACTCAACTGATTAGTTGAAACAAAATCTTGGTCTGGATTTTTACTTTCAGGATCAGATTGGGAAAAGGTGCATTGGCGGGGTTCCTCTTCAACAAGTCAATCAATCGAGCCAGTAAAGTGCTTTAGAAATGCATAAAGCTCATCGGCACCTGGGGGGCCCTAGAATGACATCAGCATGGACAATTGGTTGCCGCCTATTTCACTAACCATTCTATTTTTTCCACTAAGGGGGTGGGGCCTGATGTTTTCCGGGGGTCCTACACTATAGCGTAGGAGAGCCTATGCATTAATCTGGCCCTGAAGCTCACGAGTTATTTTGATTTCACCAGCTAAGCACAACATGTTTCCTTCAGTTTTTTGGGCTAAGAATAAAAGCACAGGTGGCACTGGGAGCCTTAAGAAGAACCTGTCCCACAGCAGGTGCTGGAACCCGCGCCGGTAGAGGATTGCGTGATGGAATCTTACAATCACCTCCCCCTCTTTAGAAACTCCCCCGGGTGTCCACGGTCCCTGCCAGTCCAGATGGGCCTCAATGACAGGCCCTGCAGCCAGCGGTGGAAAAACTGACTTGCCCAACACCGGCAAAAAGGGGGCTTGCATAGCTTCCATTACGCTCGAAACACCTTGTGCTAAACAAGCGAAAAAGCTGCGCTCCGCATTCAGCCCCACGTTCCATCATAGTCTCCAAGGAGGAATTATGTAACTACAACGGTGCACCAGTTTTAAGGCAAATAAACTTTAAATGACATTGTTCAGAATTGAAGCCAGAAATAAGCCAAAAAAATCACATTACTAATTTTTAAAAAGCAGTTTGTTCAAACGAATTCAAGTGACATAATTCTTATTTACCTACAGTGTGTGTGACACATTCAGCATGACTTGTCAGTGATGGACTGACACCTTTAGGCCTTGTTCACACAGGCATTAAATGTTTGGATAAACGAACGCGCTCTGAACGTCCTAGACGTTTATGTTGCGTTTTGTAGTGGCGCTCGATTGAC
>JABFEB020000043.1:6523126-6547662 GCA_019775895.2 Stomatorhinus ivindoensis
ACAAACGCACGTCACCAAAGCCCGTGTGAACACTCCCATTGACTCCTATGTGTAGAAAACCCTCGGCGCTTGATCCGCGCTCACCGGACGCCACAAACGCCAGAAAAACGCTCGATTTTAATGCTCGTGTGAACAAGTCCTTAGGTGTGACATCAATGTTACTAAACAGTAACTGAGAAGACAAACACTCTAAAGCACAATATCTTGAGAGAAATATTGAATTCCTTGTTATGTTTAGCCCAGGATGTCACTCTGAGACACTAAATAACTAAAGAAAGTTAATCAATTCCATTACTAAAGCTGGAATCAGGCGGCATCACGTCTAATCGCTCTGGCTCTGCCCACAGAAGCCACTTGGTATCTAAGCATGATGTTTTATTTAGTTTCCTAAGCAACCATTCAAACTCAGAAGAACTGCCTTAGCAAATTCCTGAAGAGAAACCTTTAGTTACAGAACACATTTTCCAAGATCGGAGCAGAAGGAGAGCATCCCAACCAGGAGGTTCCCTTGTCTGGTGCCCTGTGCTGCCTGGGATTGATTCCGGGCACCCCCCATGACGCTCTCAAGGATAAGATGTCGGAAAATGGACGAACAATCATAGACTCCACTTGAGTGTCTCCATTTTACAAATGTCCAATTTGAAAATGCTGTAAAATAGTTTGCAATCAATGTCATTAAAGGATATCATGCTAATTTTTAGTCAAAATAGATTTATTCTAAATATGTTGAATGGGTGTAATACATGCAAGCATCATTTTTATAAATAGGATAAACTCCGATTTCCTCTGGACTTGGTGTACACCTCCATCAAATATGTATTTGAAAAAATAAATTAAAAAAACATTGGCGTTGGGAAAAAGATCCAGACAACAGAAATTCAAAATTTTCCAAAGTCTTTATGAAAGTCAAGAAAATACTCCTTGAAAAACAGACCAATAAAAGGAAAAGAACTGGGGCTCTTACTGAGAAAGCAGGGTGTCAACAGGCGTTCAGGCCGGAGTTCAGCTACTTTCTTTTGTTTTCTTTTTCCACTGCTCTTGGCTTTAATATACCTTTTAAATTCTCGCAAAACCAGTACTGCTTTTCAAACATTATTACAAGCACGATTAAACAGAATACCGAGTGGGGATGAGGTAAGAGATTTGATAAAGTAAAATGCTTGATTGCTGGAGCAGAAACTGCCACAACACCTTGATTTTGTTCATGTGAGCCACATGCTTCCCAACTGCTTTTATAGTAACAGTCTAATTGCTTGAAAAACAGCTTCACCTCCAATGACTTATTTATTTACTCAGTCGGCAGCCAGTACAGCGCACTCCACGGCCACGGCGGAGCTTTACGCGTTTACACAGGTGCCTATTGATTAACGTCCATCAGGTTAAGCATATGGGATAAGGACAGAGCCATAGCAGAACCAGGGAAAGCCTTGCAGAACCAGAACCTTGTCCATTGCAGGGCATCAAGAAATAGGTCGGGCATTGATACAGATGTCGATTTATTATTCAGGTGACATAATAACCCTTTAGGTATGACATGGTCCTGTGACACATAACAAAGAAGCACTAAAAAGGCACTGGTCTGCCTCTGAATTTTAACAAAAGCAAGGGTCACGCATGTCCTGAAAGTGCTGACGTGTTTTAGGAGTCTGGCTGCCCTGGACGACAGCTCCTGTTTTAATCAGCTTTGGGAATCACAACAACCGTCAGACATGTAGGGTCGGCCCATATCCCAGTGCCACACTCCTTCCGGGTGGGAGACTGCGGTCAATTCTCTAACTTCTCAAGTCAGCATCATGAGTGCCAGTAATGGATGACAAGCAGCTCACCGGACCCCCCCACCCCAAGGACACATTACACTACTTCCCTTAAGCTTGCTTGCTTTGGTACCAAGGCGGGCGGTGGGGGGGGGGGGCTGTCTGGACCTCCTATTGAGCTTGACTAAGAAACACCTCAAGGTGATTTTCCAGTCCGCTCAGCCCCCGCCACATGCGGTTCCCTCAGTCAACCCTCCCTTTCCCTTCACCCCCCCAGCACACGGCATAAACGGAAGATCCCGAGTACCCCACTGCGACCAAATCCACCTTGCATCTTCACTTAAATGCAGCCGTTTACCACAGGCTGGAAGAGCTCTAACACACGTTCACATCATGAGAAAATGCACACAAGCACGTGGACGGTGGATCAAAGAGGTCGCCCCATACTCACGTCAGACCCGGTGCTGTTCTGGGACGGTGTGGGGAAAGGCACGACTCCCACTGAGGGGCGGCCACCATCCTGGGAGACAGATGCCATGGTAACCGGATGCTCCCCGAGCTTGATGAGCGACAGAGATGGGGTGACCTGGGGGGCCGGGAGGGGCAGCGGCATCGCCTGCTGAGGAAGTGTCACCGGGGTTCCTGCAGAAGTCATGACAGGAGTTAATCCACGACCTACGCCTGTCTCTCCATGGACGTGCCATCCTCGGTCCCACAGCAGGGCTGTCGCTAAGACACTATGGTGCAGATCTTCACACACCACCTGGTAAGAGTCAGCATGAGGCAGGCTTATTCGCACACGGCGCTGTGGCGTCAAAAGCACCGGGCTGTATGTGGGACGTAATTCACTCACCAGGCTGTTTCCCGTAACTCTTCTGTCTTGTGTGTATCGATATATTACCAAAAATCATTACCGGCTTTCTGATTCGAGTGATGCTGAGAGCAGCGCAAACATTTAAAAGTGCCTTTAAATGTTAGGGTGATGTGTGGCTCTGTGGATTAGGACATGCACCCATGATCAGAAGGTCATAAGTTCAAATCCTGTGGTCGAGAGCACGATGTCATTGGTGAGCCCTTGAGAAAGTCCGTTAAAGCCAAACTGCTTGAGGCACAAGTGTCCGCCAGCTTACACCCGGATCATGTAGCACGATTCCCATTCTTTACGGTGACCCCAAGCAGACCTGGTGGAAGTAGTTTTTATGAGTCAGACACCACAAATCCCTAAAACTAGGAACAAATAGTATGCGATTATGCATGTGTGTGTGAGAGACTGGGTAGCGTCTTTGGGGTTAAATTTCGCTGATACTCCATAACATGCAGGCTATTTTGGGGGAAAATTACTATGTCTCCAGAAAGTCTTCAAAAATGGTCCTTTTTAGGAAGCGTGTTGCTACTGGTGTGGAAAATAAACAAAAAAGCAGAATGTGGATCAGCTGTCAAGGGTCAAAGGTCAGTATTACCGCAACAAAACGGCCACCCACCTGCTCAGCCTCTACGCACTGACTTTAGGGAGTGCTTTTTTGCCTTGTCATACCACCCACCTAATACCCCAAGCTGCAGTAACTGGCCCATACAGCAGGCTAGTTTAGACCACCACCTGTGGTGACACCATGGACATAGGAAGACTGGCACTTTCAGCCAAGATGTGTGTCACCATCTTCCCTTTTACCTTAATGGGTCAAGTGAAAATCCACAGTGAGTAAAACCAGTGCCGCCCCTCCCTACATGCAGAACACGCTCTATGCGTAGGGCCCCACGATCCATGGGGGGTCCCATTTTCCGCAAGGGGACACGTTCTCTGCAAATACACAAAGGAGGTGCGTAGAGCACCAAGTCAGCCCAAGGCAGGAGAGGAAGAAAAAAAGAGGCGAGTAATCTGATGCCACAAGCGTCGCCGCAATGACAGCACGCACCATGTGACCAATCAGTCGTCAAAGGTGCCGACAGGCGGTTGGATCCATGCAGGTGATTTCACGATACGGTCAATTTGTAATGGGGGACGGGGGCTCAAAATAAAATTCTGCTTAAGGCCCCAATTTGGCCACAAAATCGCACATCCAGATGGGACAGGTTCCACCCAGACACCAGCTGATCTAAAGTCTGGGAGGCTGGATCCGCGGCACCTCATTGGAGCCGATTCAGCAGAAAGGCTGAACATCTGCTGCACATTCTTGTAAAATGTGATTCACAGGGACTGGGAGGGCGAGAAGGGACATGCATGGACGAGAAACAACCTAAAAAGCTGAGAGATGCTGGCTTTACTTCTCCGAGGCATACAGTGCCACTGTATAAGAGCTCCCTACAGTACTGGGCCTATACAGCTTCCAAGAGGGGCAAACCAGTCTGATGCAGTCCATCTTTACCAGGGTCGTAGTGTCATACAAATCGGCTGCACTTTGTCTTACAGTAAAGGTCATTCACAGACAGGATACTCATGACACCTTTCTGGAGAACGCAATTTAGACACTTCTGCAATAAGAACAAAGTTAAAACTGTTTTCTGATCGACTATATACTGATGTTTTAAAAAAAATCTAAATTCACAGCTACTTTGAAATCCAGAGCTTTGGCACCACCTTCTGGACACCAGACATAAAGCTTTCCAGACACAGGAATAACATGGAGAGAAGTTATCAGCGCTTACCTTTGGGGGGGGCTGGCCGGATGGCCACGGGAGTGACCTGGTCCCTGGGTAGAACGGTCTGCACAGGCTGAATGATGATGGTCTTTGTCTGGAGAGGGGTGGCGTGTACGATGGGGAAGGCTACCACTGGTTTGGGCTGGATGGAGACCTTGGGTGCATGATGAATGGGTCGCTTTATGGGCTGTGAGGTTTTGGCTAGAAGGGATGGGGGGGGCGATACAGACAAAGGTTTTAGGAGACAATTCACAATACAATAATTATTACTGTATTACAGGTTATATAAGGTTGTCATATTCCAGGACTAAAAATGTCATTACACACATACAATAGTAAATGAGAAAAATAGTCTGCCTCCTAACTAAAGCATGGGGTTGTCTCATATTTGGTCCAATACGGTATATTATCCATCCAGCTGTAATACATAATTTCTGAGAAGCTGACCAAGCAAAGGTTGATCATATTTTCACCCAGAAAATAATAAAATAATGCCAAATGGAGTTTTTCCATTTTCTTACAGACGCCCCCTGATCCAGAATCTCACAACACTGAAGCCCACACAAAAATCTTAGATTACCAAAAGCCAACTGGATTGTGCCAGTTTAGGCACATTTCTGCGTGGCTGTGACCGATGGACTTGCTCCTCACCTCGAGAGGCTTGGCTGCTCCGCCGCTGAGTCTGCCCGTCCTGGACGACATCAGAAAATGAGCTGGTCTCGGAGCAGATGGAAGCGGGAGACGCCTGAGTCTGTGGAGACGAGGGTTCCACCTGCTGGGCAAAGAATTACATCACAGGATGCCATGGCAACAGCCTAATCAAGTGATATTCACATACCAGTGATATCACGGATATAGCACATCTCATACTGTGGCCAGGACTAAAAGCACAAGGAAGCAGGGAGAAAATGTGCCATTCTTACGAGCAGGTTTAAAGGCGAGAGCGCTTCCACAGAGCCGGGTGATGTGACTGAACTGGTGGTATGGTGTGGTGAGAGGGACTCCGAAGACACCTCTGTATCTGTGGCGAGACGATCAGGGGACAGGGTTTCATACAATACTGTGCAGTCAATGTTTAAAGCTAATTATCAGGGCAGTAAGCAGAGATGAAACGGTAAGAAAATTTAATATCACAATTATCACCTAACGTAAACATCTGAAATGTGCATTAACATTAATCTCCTGAGTGCTGCCACTGCCTTCCGTCACCTTTTCATTGATAGAAAGCAAACCCACGTTGCATGTTGTGCTTGAGCATCTGCATCTGGGAGACAGTTGCTAACACTGGTTGATGTTGGACAGTATTTAATAGATTTACTATTTATCCTGAATTTTTTAAAACATGGTAATCAATCACGATTTTATAGCTAATTAAAATTTGAAATGGTAATAATAACTGTCAGGAATTTTACCATGGTTTACCATGAAACTGGTTCATCCCTTGCAGTAAATGTATTTGTGCATTAATAGTACCCCAATTTTCAAAAAATGAACTACTTATTTTGTTCTCTAAAACATAACTGATTTCTAGCCGGATGGCGAGTTGAACAGTGCTTCAGTTTCCAAAACTACCATCAGATCAATTAAATAATGAACTCATTAATTAACTCAATGATTAGCAAACAAAAAAAAGTGTATTGGAGATGGTTGCTACAAACACTGGGGTAATTTTAGGAGAGGTTTTTAATGCACTGACACACTTTCATAGACAAAATGTCAGTTTTGCACTGGCGTAAAGATTATATTTTCTCTGATTCCACTCAGATCAAACGCTGGAAACTAGTGCATGACCACCGATGCATAGGGGAGGGTGTAACACACAAACACACCGGAATGCGCCTCATTCTGGTATTGGGGCCTTTGAAACTCACAGCAACAATCATCACATGGCTGACATAAAAAGAATCAATAAACTGACCAATAAGGTGAGACCTTTCAAGCCTCATTTGCCCCATGTTAAAAGGTTTGTTTGTGGTCAGTAAAGTCCAGATACAACTGTCGACAGGAATCATAATAAAAACATTACTTTTCATGTATCATGTTGTGCTTTAATGCAGGTTTCTGCTTACATGGCACTATATAACCTGGTTCATGTACATCTGCTGGTAGGGTTTTTCTGATCGATATTGACACATAGCTATAGACAGTTTGTGTGAACGAGTGATATATCTCAATTAAGTGCACAAAATAGGCCGCAAACCCCATGAGAGTATCCAGAAGGCAGGGGGGGGGGTTTACCTGTGTAGGGGCTGCTGGCACCCCCACTGGTGTCTGGGCTCCATACTGGCAGATCAAGATCAAAATCCAGATCGAGAGCCCTGTCGGTCTGGGAATCAGACAGACAGACTCACTCCAATAAAATGAATGTGAATGGCACACTCGCCAAGAACTAAAGATTCACATCAATTTTCATATTTTAATGTGTGCTTACACCAAGGAAAAGAACTGTTAAATGCCGCCACATCTTAAACTGGCACGTCTACACTTCACATACTACATGAATGTGTGCGTGTATGTGCCCTGCAATGGACTGATGTCCCATCCAGAGCTTCCCAGCCTTGCGCCCTAGGGCACCAGGAACAGACTCCAAGTCCACCCCACCCCCCATGACACTGACTAAGATAAGTAGTTAGAAGGCTGATAGATGGAAGCATGGATAAATACAGCCCTTAGTTAAATCAAAAGTAGATTAAAATATAGCAATGAATATGCACCTCACATTAAACAATCATTTACTGAAATACTGCATTTTCAACAAAGGATCTATACAATGGTCTCTGTAACCCGTGACCTTTATGTTATTACATTTTGTTAAAGACTACCAAAATACGAGCACAATTAGGATAGCTAGACATTTTACATTTAGAACCCAGTATCTACTTAATTTTCTGATCTAAGCACCTATTTTCACCTAAAGTCACGGCGCGATTACAGCGGATGACAGCGGAAAGGCCAGATGACTTACCAGCAGCAAATCCTCGGCGCCCTCCGGCTCTCCCAGGTCATCAAACAGGCTCATGTCTGCACCACGGACACAAAGCCCTTTAATGTTAATAATAAATAGCAACAGGGAACAACACTCTACTACTAATAACTAAACACACGAAATTCTAAAAGCGTTTTAAGAAGAAATATATAACGGTACAACTCAGAGTAGAGATGCGTGAGTGTTACTTTAATCTTCTAACGAGGATTTTGACATGAATTACATTTACATTAACATTAACTTTTGTTGAACTCAAATTTATCTGGTGCGTGTAGGGTTATATGGTAGAGCATTGCGCTTTTATGAAGGTTGTGAATTTATTACAAAGTAGCTTTTAAATCTTAATTTTCTTTTCGGAGATTAGTAAAACGGTGATACGGTTACCTGGCGCAGGCTGTTGTTAAGATGTAACGCTGTACTCACCCCATTCGCCTTCCTGGTCGATACAAATATCGTCCATTTCATCAGCGTTCAACGACACCGGCTGATGATTTGTGTGATATTCTGAATCTAAGGTTAAACTGGTCTCCATGCCTTTTCGAAAACATTAGTCACGAAGGTAAATTGAAATCAAATATATCCATTTTCATAATCTCAGATGAAGCGCATTTCTTCGTGTGACAGTCGCGAGAATTCCGGTTTTCTGACACACGTCATCTCCCAGATTCGCTGCTATGGAGCGCGTCGAAGGACAAACCAAGCCGACCGTCGAAGAGCTTACGTTGAATCCCTCGTAACATTAATTCCAAAAAACAAGTTAACATATTACAAGCATTTTTATTTTAAAATGGCGAGAGACACGTGTAAAAGATGTGGAGCTTACATATTGCACTCACCTGTTTGTATTGCATCTAGTATCCCTACTAATGCAATTTTCAGCCCCCCCCAAAATCAAGATATTCTGCCTACGACCCTTCCACCCCCTGGAGGATGGGCTCCCCTTTTGAGTCCGGTTGCTCCCAAGGTTTCTTCCTTCTAGGGAGTTTTTCATAATGTTGTGAATATGTACTATACAATTAAAATAGGATTTAATGCCATTATAAAAATAAGTGGAATTTTCAAACATTTTTTCAAGTGCAGCATTTATTGATATTATGTACACACATTTATACAAACAGTGCTCAAAAAGAGTAATGGGAAGAGAATACAGCTTTTGATAAAATATGAGATCAGCAAGGCAAACGTGTTTTGCAGCTGCTAACAGCTGTTGACTTCTGGGACAAACATCGTTTGGTGATGGCAAAGCGATTCTTCAAACGAGCGATCCACGTGTCACTTCAGTGCAGACACACTGATGTGCTTGATTTCATCCACCCGGTTCTTGTGAATCTGGAACGCGGGCGTCACCCAGCGGCCACAGGAACACTGCTCACCATACCAGTTAAAGGATCCGAGTTTCGAGTTGCATTTTGGGCACAAGAGCTGAAACACAACAGCTGCCTTAAAACATAGCCAAAGTGTCTTAAGACATATTCCGTGGGTGGGGGGTAACATTTTTAAATCTAAACTGTACAGTTGGGGCGGAAAAAAACAATAAATCCATCCATGCATCCATTTTCTTTACTCATCTGTCCTAATTAGGGTCAAAAGGGTCGGGAATCTATCACAGAAGCTAAGAGTGCAAACCATTTATAATATTAATAATATTAATGTTAAACAGCTGGATATGTCTTTGTATCATGGAAACAAACCAATAAAAGTGCAAGAAGAAGTGATAATTTAACCAAGAACAGGAGCCTTTAAGTTTTACGGTAGTTTCTAAAACCTGGAGCAGCCCAGTGTCCCACCTGACATGGATTAGGTGGTCACCCAACATTCACCTCTACTGACAATTTGGCAACTCAAATTCATCTGAGCATGTTAATGAACTGTGAGGGAAACCAATAATCACTGCACCACTGTGCTGCCCAGTTACAGATAACAGAAAGGGAAAACTGTCCCAGCACTACCTGTCCGTCCATCACACCCAGCAGGGCTTCTTCCATCCACTGCACCGGCTCGATGAAGTAGGACGTACACTGAGTCTGAGCGCACCCTGGGGCCTGTGAGGTCGCTCCAGTCACCTTCTTATGAACAAAAGCCGTGGGACCTGCGCCGAGGGTGTGGCTGAGGACACTGGATCTGCGGAACACGGTGCGTCTGGGGATGGCAAAGGAAGACACTGCAACAATAATCAGCACAGGTGGCTGGGGAACGGGGGGGTCATTAAGTTGCAGTGAACACCCACCGACACTTCCTGCATCTGTGGGTGACATCACTACTGCTCATGTCTGTCACTGGATCAGCAGCAAAGATTTCCCTAGGAACGGCTTGAAGTTCTGCAATCACAGAGGACAGATTCACACAATTACTGGACTTCTCACCAGTCTGAAAATATTCCTGGTTGCTGTTACATGATTTTATGTCTTTAAAAAGTGAGCCATGAATCATAACTACAACATCCATCTCCAATTTCTTATCTAGGGTCACAATGAGCCTGTAGCCTAAGACAGTGTTTCCTGGTTCAGTCCTCAGAGACCCACAGCCAGTGCATGTTTTTGCTTCCTCTGACCTCCCTGTCAAACAGTCCCCAAATGCTGGGAGGGAGCAAAAATGTGGACTGTTTGTGGGTTCCCAAGGACCGGATCGGGAAATATTGGGAAATGAGATGATGCAAGATGGGCTGTTAGTCCATCACAGGGTACACAAAAACCCACTCATAAAAAAACATACACTACATCAGTACATTACAAGATAGGGGAGCAGAACAAATTATTAAGTAATAACATGCATTATACAATAATTCATAATGACTTTTAAAAGTTGTATTTATAATAAGTACCTGGATATTTTTCTGTGATTTTCTGGAGTCTGTATTGTTTGTAGACTGGGCTGGTGACATCCACCTCACAGTTCATTGATTCAAATAATTCTAGCTGGCGAAGAAACTCCTCGTTCATTCTTTGTAACGGTGTTAGGCATATAGGTAAAGCATGGAATACATGAATGGAAATAAACAGAAGAGGATTTAATACTTTGCATGGCTGATTTAGTAAAATGCGAGGAGCAGATGTTTGCTGTAAGGGAATACTAACATATGATTTACAAATGGTTTATTTGCACATTATGTATATGGGTGATTCCTGTTTTGGCCACATATTTATGTCCTCGTGTTTAACTGGCTCTTATTCTTCTATAAAATTAGACAAATCTTTACAACAATCCAATTTTATTATGTGTTTAGGTGTTTTCTGTTGCTCTAACAAAGATAAATTATTCTCTTTAAAGCACCATTTCTCTGAAATATGCACTCATTTTAGCATGTCCCAAATGCAATGTATTCAACTTCCTCAGAAAATATAAACTATAAAATTATAAAAACCAAAACTTATTCTTTATTATTTTGATAGACTATGGTACACTACCTTTAGAGAAAGAAACAAATATGATGAAACTTGTTTTTTTCCTGTAATTATATAATATATTATATGTCCCCTCATTTGTTTTCCACCCTGTGAGCCTCTAGTTTCTTGGCTCCCTAAAAAGACTATAAATCCATACAGCCATTTCCAGGAAGTGACATCATTTGTTTTTGGAGGGGAATTCAACTGGAAGACTAAGGAAAGCTTTAACTGTCACTCACTCCTGTATTTTTTCTCAATTTTATATTACACACCGGTCTGAGACACCCTTAAAGTTCTACCCTGTTAGTATATATTATGGGAAATATTAATTGGAAAAAATACATGTTAAAAATAGCGATTTAAATGCTGATCAGCTGTAGAGTGTGTGCTAGCTAAATGCTGTTCACTCAAAGAGCTAGAGCTAAATTAGCTAGAAATATTCCACCCTGTTAGGTTCCACCCTGTTAGGCTATGTATGGGATATGCAGCCTACTGAGTAGAAATTGGACAAGAATATTTATTATTTTCATTAAAATGACTTGTAGATTTATTATTTGAGTGTATTTCTTGATTATGTTACTGCAGTGGTATTATTAATGATAATGAGTGTGTTTTGATCAGGTCACGTGGCACTTCATTGAAAAGCACGTGTAAGGGCGCATGTGTAAGGGCGCATATGTTTGTGTGTAAAAGTTTCTTCTTTTTAAATTGTATTGACATTTGGCATGGTTATTGTTTTGGTCAATGTTCATGTATGTTTCTTAATTCTTTTTTTGGTTCCACTTTGAAGGTTGGTTGGTATGAAATGTTCTTAAATAAACAAATTCTATCTATTTTATGAATATTATTATTCTGATGCTATTCCAGACATTTACAGTAGGTTATACATGCAGGAAAATAAGGGAGAAATCATTGGCTATGTTGAATTTGAATCTACTTGTTAAGAGGCCGACTTGGTTCCACCCTGTTATATTCTATTCCACCCTGTTATAGTCTATTCCACCGTATTATATTCTATTCCACCCTAGATTCCATTATTCTGACATTGTACTCTTCATAAAATTAAAACTGTTAATGCTACAAGAATGAAAGTTGTATCATAGCAAAAGGGACACATTGTATCCCAGAAAAGTTCAGTATTGTTTGACTTGTACATTATTTAAACTCTGTTATTACCATGTACATGTTCCTAACAGGGTGGAAAACATCTGGACAAATATATACAAAAAACATCCCATAATTATAATATTTTCAACCCCTGAGCTTGGCAAACATGTATTCCTCCAAGCTAAGTATGGAATAGTTCTGACAAAATATTTAAACCATAAAATAGAATCATTCCATTTTTCAGAAAACAGAGAGCCAAATAAATGTGTGACCCAAAACAGGAATCACCCATATAATGATAGAAGTACAGTTAACTCCATCGAGTCCCTGTCTATTAAAAAAAAATCTCACTAGACATCGAACTCAAATACAAAAAAACAACTTACTTGACATTTGATTTTATCTGCTGTAGTTTGGCATAAGCGTCCATCGCGTTTAATTGCTTTGATTTCATCAAGAAAGCAGTAACCACAGCAGCGCTCCGACTTTGTCCTGCATGACTGAAAGAAATCCCGTTGATAATATGTGACCAGGAACTTTACATATATCTCCCATAATACAACCGCTGTCATGTTTGCGTTCTAGGTCGACGTACACACACCAGTGCACGAGGACTGCCCCAGACGCTCCATCAATACCCTCGTGAATGAAACGAAGACAATCATCCAGACAGCTGAGTAGATCGGTAGGCGCCTCGTCCAAGGCACGGACAAACTGTGTCTTAAACACTTCTGGCAAATTGGGTTTCTCCGAGTCAACGGTGAGTATGTGGGTGATTCCTGCATTAATTAGTTCCTGACAGTCTTTAAGGTCGGATGTAGATCCGATATATAGCCCCGGTTCAACAACAATCATGTCTTCAGTTCAGCTATGGACATTTATAAAGTTCCTGTAAACACACAAACAACTGTTCTGTAAATATTCAAGCAAAGGCAACATCAATAGGCAGATAATGCAACTTGGAAATGTAAACCTGACAAGTTAGAGATAAATATACCCAGTATTTCTCTAAGTTAATGTAAATGTAATATATATCAAAACTCTCGTTAGAAGATTAAAGAATGTCTCACGCACATCCACTCTGATTTGCACTTTATGATGTACTAGACATTTAATATTTCAGATTGTTCAACACCAAACGTTTTCAGTACTTGCTGTAAACACATGCACATTCAACGACACGCTATGAAAAAAAAACACTCACGTGGTAATTCAGTATCCTTGTTCTGACATTAAATTGGTCCGACTTCCAAATAAATTCCTTTTACTTTAGTTCCGGATGGAAATTCTGGGTTTCACCAGCAAGTAACAAAACAAAATAAATTGAACACAAGTATATATTTACCATTTTAGGAATTTACCAGAACTTGTGAATGGATTCCTGTTACTAAAGCGGGCAAAGTGAGTTAGAGTTTGCGTTTTGCCACGATGACGACATTGCTGCCTAAGCGGACTGTGGGCGTTTTGAGGGCGCCCAGCCGCTAGGCGGTGCGGATCATGTCCGAAGCGGGAAGGCCAATCAAAAGTGGCGCATCGCGAAATCCCGAAGGTGCGGAGTCTTCTGGACACGCCGCGGGAGCGTTTCAGGAATGCTCATCCGAGCAACATTCATGCCTGGGGGGCGGCACAGGTAAATGTCACATTATTGCCGCGAATGTCACAGTGCCGAGTGAAGTTCCAAGCTGTGCAATCTGGATGCATCTAAAATTAACTCCTATCAATGTTTCGTAATCTGACAACTTTTAAAATCGCTGATCTTTCTTTTGCAGATTAATGTTCCGGAGAGTTTATAAGCGGGAAAAAAAGATTTCATATGCGCTGCAAGATGATTATCAACATTAGTAACGGGTTATTGACATTGTTGTATGGAAGAATGACATTCTGGTTATTTTTGAGAAATTGTCGAATTTCACCACTAGATGGTGCTAAATACGTACATTTTTTAGATTTGCCATTTTCCCTCTCACGTCCGCTCAAGTCAATTATCTGAAATAGAACAGTTCACAGTTCATCCATCAAATCCAACCAGCCGTTTATGGTGTCATTTTATCTTATTTCCAAATTACGGGAATGTTAACACGTCCCTTAATTTAACTGCAAAGCCTCCCTTAGGTAACTAGTTTAGAAAAGAGATGGAAGAATGTATTGAGTCTATTGACCAACAGATGGTCTTCAAAGAAATTTATGTTTTCATGAGTGTTAGAGGCTTTTAATATTATGTTTAGTGCATATATATTCAGAGGATAATGATTCAGTATGCTGAGGTATGTCTGACTTGCAAATAACTGTGCCAAACATGGACTCAGATAGATTTAATTCCCTGCTTCTTTGATTCTTCTCTTGTTGGATACAGTCCCCCCACCAAGAGTTAAATAAACATAACAAATTAAACAATCATTGATCCTCTTTTTTTTGCTTTCGAATCCTGTTTTTCATTTAATTTACTCCAGTCAACTGTAACTCCCCCCAAATTGGCCCGACCGAAAATCTGGGACTTGAACTATAAATAGTTTGCATTTCAGTGCCTTGAGGGTGTGTTGACAAGTGTGTTGAAATTTATTGGCCTAGGAAATGCGGTGTAGGATTGCAAGTATAGATTAAAATCACATGCGGTGGGAGAAAGACTTTGCCAGAGTGGCAGCATCTCCAGGACTTTGCCTCCTCCCATCCATCAAACAGTGAGTTTTTACTTACAGTGTATATAAAAGATTCAGTGTGTTTACACAACACAGTGACAGGGCTTCTTCTCTGTCAGTACATTTGCTGAGGATGCTTACTGTCTGAATCCTTCTCTTTGTAAATAGCTGGGCTTGCCCAGGAAGGTCATATTCTGACCTCAGTCTTTCCTTTGTTGCAAGTCATCCGTGAGGGAGTCAAATACTATTCTTTCCCCTTAAAAAGAGGTTCTACATAGAGGGGTGATGCAGTGTTATAGTGATAGTTTAGAAGCATGACACGACACAAGTATGGTGATTAAATAAGTGACAGAAAGCATTTCACAACTGGCCATTGTCTTAGTTTCAGTTACACGTGTTGTCTTGGGCAAATATTCAGCAATATTCCGGTATAACTGTACTTCCCATGACGTACAGACTAAAGTACGTCAAAGAAATAGCAGAAGCATTTTTTTCCTGTGAGCGGCTATGAAATTCATTTTCCAAACTGACTTTCTAGTGCTGCTAAATGAGGACACACACTGCCCTCATGCCACCGGGATCCTCTTTCACCTCAGAGGGTATTGACAAAGCTTTCATGCTTTGTTTATTCATGCATTTGTTATTCTACTAAAACCCTGTTGGACCCATGTGTTAGACTATTATAACAAATTTATATTATATGTTTATTAAACTGGCATTCCATAGCTGGACACTGTGTGTGCAGGGGCTGATTCAGACTCGGTAGAGTACACCATGCTGGCACTAAAACACCCTGCTGCCCCTTAGGTTTAGATTGGATGTTCAGGCCAGTAGGGGTCGAGTTCATTATCTTAACAATGATGCCGGCTGCCGTCCACAGGAGTCCCGAAATTGCTGGGCATTCTCTTCCCTAAGTCATGTGGACCAGTCTTTTAGTGTTTCTTTTTAGAAATGGTCACAATTTGGACCACTGTCAGAAGCACGAGAAGACAGTGCCACTGCAAAGCTGCCTGGAGGTCGGTCTTCTTTTAAAATGCAAAAATGATTACATGCACTTCCTGTGTCACACATATGAAGAAAAAGAACACAGTTAAATATTGCAGTCAAATGTCTGTTACACCTGAAACAGTTAAATAAATACTTTGGTGAAAACTGCACCTTGTTCATTTTCTCAAGTTTCATGTTATTGTTTCCATTTTGAAATCTATGAATTTAAGCGTATATTAATTTTATAGATGTTCTGCTTACACTGGAAAATCACAACATGATTTCGTTACAATTCTTCTATCCAACCCTGAGACATTTGACTTAGTTTTAAGTGGTGCTTTGTGGATTTGCGACATCTTGAGTGATTTAAAGGAGCGAAAGGTCATGGTCATTTAATTTCACAGAAATCGAATAGAGGGTGTGTGATGCACTGGCACGCTAACAGGCTTTCATATCTGTACTGCTGAGACATCAGCATCTAAGCTAATAGTCCGTTATGATTTTTTTAGCTGGGCTCCATGTTAATAAAGTCAGCCTGCTTTCAGTGTATAAACATATGCTTGGGGTTATGTTGTGTGTAAATCGTTCAAGAGCAGATGTCTAAGTCATAATCTCCTCAGTTTCCTCAGGACAGGTTCAGCTTAACCTGAGGTGGTCTTTCAGAATCCTGCGTGTGTGTGTGTGTAATCCAGGTATACACGTCTTGTATTTAGTTTGGTTACTTATGGTTAGGTTTAGGGCTGGGTAGGGGTTAAGGTTGTCATGTTGGGATTAGAGTTTTCCATCAGAAATGAATGGAGTCCCCACAAAGATAAGAATACAAACATGTAGGTGTGTGTATAAAAGTTCTTAAGTCTGCCAAGAAAAGTTATACAATTGCACAATATAAATGTGTGTGTACCAAGTAAAAAAATTAAGTAAATTGTAAGTTATACAATTGCACAATTGTTCACACACACACACACACACACACACATATGCTAGGTTTAGTCCATATTCAGTTAACATATTAACCATGTTTAGCCCTGAGCCACAGACTGAGAGTTAAGAGGATATAACATAATGCAGCCACAGACTGTGTTTTCCTAAGTATTAAATCTGTGCAAAATGGATTTAGGCTTTATAATCTCCAAAGCAGCCCTGCCAGATATCTTGATTAAAAGCCTTTCAGAACTCATTAGCTGAAATATGTCTTTTGCATTGATAGTATTATGAATCTATATAAGTGAACTGGATAAGTGCACTGCATCTGCATTTTAAACAATAAAAGTTATAACACTTTATTCATCCTTGTAGAGGAATTTTCTTTTTGCCTGCCCCATCTTGATCTCCATGACATGTTTGTAAGTGAGAGTAAGATTGGCAGTGTAGGGCAGCTACCTGCATTGGCACCCATGGAGCTCTGGGTTAAGTGCCTTGCTCACGGGCCCATGGGCATGTGGCTATTCTGCTGAAGCTGGGCTTGAACCGGCAACCTTCTGATTGCAAAACCAAAGGTTTAGCCGGCTGAGCCACATGCTGCCCCCCCACTCTGTTTTAATTTAAAATTTTATCTCCTAATACCATGAGATGCATCCACCCACTGGCTGAATAGGTACCATGACTGCTTCACACCTCCGGAGTTGTGTGTGGGTTTGTACGTCTTTCTAGTGTCACGTGGTTTTCAGGCAAAAAATATACAGAATGCATTTGAGCTGCAGTATGGAGTTTGTGAAAAATTAAATGCAGTGCGTCATCCTGGACCAGGGTTCCCACTTAAGTCCAACAAAGACTCCGCAGCATTGTTCTGTTGTAATAAAAGTCCTATCACATGAATTCTGGCTGAGAAAGAGCATTTGGCTTAAGGTTCGTGTGTTTCCTGCACCATCGTAACCGTTCATTAGCTGCTGCTGTGATTTATAGCAAATAACAGATCAGTAAGTGGTGAAAAGCAGGCTTGTGTTATAGTAGGGAGATTATTTTGATGTAGCATCCATTATGGGTTATTTGATTGACTTTAGGGTTAGATTGCATTGTATTATAGGATTTCATATTACAAGCATCAGGGAAAGTGGTTAGAAGATGGATATTACATTCTGTCATGTTCAAAATACTGTTGACACTGGAGCCTCTGGCCCACATTTCAGGCTGGGTTTTTTGGATAACTAATGAAGCATTTTTTCCCACCAGGAATCCAATGCTACATTTTTTAATGATTCTGTCAGTTTTTGGTGGTTCAGTGACTAAATTCTGTTCCAGCTATGTCTCTGTTTAATGGTCATTTCTGTCTGTTTTTAGTGTCTATACCAGGTGCTTTCCAGCTGTTGAGTAACTGGTCTGAGAATTCCGCTTTGTCATTTCGCTGGATTGCTTCATGCATTGTGCTTCCTGTTGTGTTTCCCAGCCAATAGTTGCTGTTGTAATATCAGTATTTTATGCCTTCATCTCACACTGTTTTTGATCTTTGGTTCGTGCCGCTGTCTCCAAATGACCGTTTGTTTCCTCTCTACTCCCTACTTCATGGGTCATTCTCCTCATCGAAGACCATTTCTATATTTTCTTCCCAGTGATATTATTGTTGCATAGTTCAGAATCTTAAAGAAAAGAGAAATCTGTCATCTGTTTCCTGTTACTTCACCCGGGGCAGAATTTATGATTGCTCTATCTGTGGTTCTAAGCAAATATTTCCATGAAAGTCAGGGTGTGGACTAGTCTGACACTTTCACACTTGGCCAGGGTTCCACCACCCAAACCAGACAGCACATTAAGGTCTTTTAGAGTCTTTTTTTTTTTTAGAGTCTTATGATGACCCACCGAATCTGATCTGCCCTTCTTTGTAACTTTTTTTGTTTTTGAGAAATGTCCCACTCTGCATGGCACTCTGTCACTCGGCCTGGGCCCCAGCCACTACTCCCACCGCCCCGTTTGCCAATGACATGCCAAGCTCAGAGGTTACATCCCCTTCAGTTCTCTGTCCAGTGCAGTTAATGTTTAATAGCAAAGGTCTGTTCCAGTGTCTCTGGATTTGTAGTTCCTGGACCTGAAATACCTAACACTGTTAATTTCTTATAGCAGTGCCAATGGATGGTTAGGGAGGACTGATAAAGAGTGTTTTGTTAAGAAGGTGTCTTAACTGTGAACTCTTGTTTTTTTTCTTTGATGGCCTAATACCTTTTTAGAGGATTATCTGCTTTTCTTAAGCATAATTACCAGTTGCATAAGCACTTGCAACTCCATTAGCACCAACTGCGCTAGTCTGGTAGAATCATATTTAATTTACACATACACCAAGGTCAGGAACTGAACTCTGTCACTGTGTACTTCTACTGTAAATAACTTAATTTTCATGCTTCTGGTGGGAGCAGAAGTAGCCTTTTTGTAGATTTTAATAGATTGGTCCTCAGGTCCAAAATGATGGAACTGTGCAGTGTTAATGGGGAAGGTTGTGAAACATACGGACCTTCAGGTTTTTCTTATTACATGCCTTGTTTATGAATGATGCAACCTGACCTTTTGATGGAAAGAGTGGACAGTCAGAAGAAGAAGGATGGAAATGGAACTATAGGACAAATGATTGACACTGGGGGGGGGGGGGGTGCAGTGGTTACCGCTATTGCCTCCCACCTCTGGAACCAGGGTTCAAGTGTCTGCCAGGATTCCATGTGTGTGGAGTTTGTATGTTATCCCTGTGTTGTCAAGGGGTTTCCTCCAGGTACTCTGGTCATTACTAAATTGCCTGTCGGTGAATGGTGTGTGTGTGAGTGAGTGAATGGTGTGTGAGTGAATGGTGTGTGAGTGTGTGAGTGAATGGTGTGTGAGTGTGTGAGTGAATGGTGTGAGTGTGTGAGTGAATGGTGTGTGTGTGTGAGTGAATGGTGTGTGTGTGTGTGTGAGTGAATGGTGTGTGTGTGAGTGAATGGTGTGTGAGTGTGTGATCTTTGGGATCAGCTCCATAGGATAAGTGGTTACAGAAAATAGAGGGATGATTGACATTTTTATCACTGTTTTCAAAGGGACATTTAAAAGGAAAATATCGAAGTGGTCCATGTCACCAAAGCCCAAATAAGTTGGATTATATATATATATTTTGCGTAATATAATTAAATAAACAGTTAAAATTATTAAGCAAACAAATTTGTAATTTAGAAAGTTTTATTAACTCAACTAAAATGAAGACAAGGGTTCTACAATTTAATGAGTATCAGATGTAACTGAAACTTAAAGATGGCAGCAAAGAAAATCCTTGCCATTTATGCCAGAAAAAAACCCGATCATATTGGAAATTGATGTTGCCTGTCATCATGTCTGTCTAGCAGCATCCTTACTTCATCTGATTCCCAACCCAGTAATGAAATTGAGGTTATTTTCTTCCCTCAAATCTCTGCAAAGATATCAAATCTCTATGTTAGTGAAGAAACGTCTCACGGCGCAGAAGCCTGTTGGCCTCTTTGTTTCCAAGATTGATGACCCATAAGATTGATGATCTCCCTCATCTTTGTGTCGCGTCCCATCCCAGTGACCATCCACTGGGGGTACACTTATCATCTCAGCTTGTGCATGGGCTTGATAAAGCCCAACGAAATAATGATCGCAGAGCAGATGGAGGGAATGATCCCACTTCGGATTCTCAGGCTCCTCATCTGCATCAGAGAGGCCTGGACCACAGTCAGAATCCTTCTCTCAGCCGCCATCTTTGGCCCCCGTGTCACCATGTCATTAGCAGAGGGTCAACTTAGAGAAATGAGCACAAACAAGGTGCCTTGGACTGCCCCAGAACAGACCATGACTTGACACAGAAAGACTTTCAATTTCATTGTAAAGGTTACTCTAATATCTCATATGAACTGCTATCTTTCAAAACATACTGCAATTTTTGCTGAATGCTTTCGCTTTAAAACTTCTGCTTCTGGTACCTGTACTGACGAGGCTTTGAGTTGGTGTACAGATGCAAGGGGTATCGTGTCTTTCTTTAACCTGTTGTTAAAATCTAGTGGTCACTCGCCCACCTTGTAGACCTGTCCAGTTCGCTTTAAAACACACTCAGGAATGTGATTTTGAGCTCTTTGGGGGCCTCAGGATGGTTTAAAGAGGCAGATTTTATCAAGCATTTGGCTATGGCTGCTGGCAAGTGGCTTGTGTTTGTGGTGTTGGGTGAGTGTTTAGGGCTGCGGTCATTGTTTGTTAGGGGTTCTGTTGTGAATACAAAGGGATTACTGCAGGAGGTTCTCATTATTGATTGTGACTGGTGTTGGGGGAGGGGTCCTGAGATTTCAGGTGATGATGGATAGTGAGAGGGTGTGTCGGAACCCTTGTTTATTGAAACATTCTCTGCCTGTTGTTGTAAGTCAGATGACCAGGTCTCTCTCTCTTTTCATACTTATTGCTTTTCAAGCGCTCGTTTTCATGCTTTACTCATTTTTGCAAAGGTTCGAACTTTTTGTATGAAACCCTGTTAGAAAAAAAAATCTGCATCTGTTTTTTGTTGTGAGGGAAAGGATTTGTATCTACAATTTATTTTCATTTAAGCAGTTTCTGACTCATTTGATAAATTATCCATATCATCAAATATTACGTCTTTTAATCTTCAGCGAGCAGAATCTAAAAAAACGTGGCAAATTGGCGCCGGCGCTTTAAATTGTTTCCCCGTAATAGAGAATGAAAAGGGGCGATTGATAAATTATCCTTTTTCCCCTTTTCTTTGACTTTCATGAATTGACATTATCTAGCGATAGGAACAAATGAAAAGCCCTGTGTGGCTCCAGTTGTAAGAAAATCTATTTATCTTTGTTAGCATCCTCCTGCGTTGGTGTTTCTGCGTAAACCTTTCCCACTGGATTGCGGGGCAAGGCAGACGGGCTGAGTGGTCATCAGCATCGCTGACTTCGCGGCTCCTGAAACGGAGTTCAAGACTGAATGCCGGTGACTCCTGCTTAACCTTCGCAGGCTGAGAGCTCACCCTTAGATGACCCCTTACTCCAAGAAAAGACTGGCGGGGGTAGCCAGGGGGTCTCTAGACCCCCAATCAGGATCTAGGACCAATATAGCAATCATTAAAGGGATACCCTTTAAAATCCTTCAAGGAGATTTCTTTTGTATGCATGTGTTTGTATTTCTGTGTAACGTTTTTTTTTTTAATGTCCCTTACTATGCGTTTTCTGAAAAATACAATATAGATTTTAACAATATAATTAATACATTCCATTTTTGTTTGATGTAGAAAATTCCGACACAATTTAGAAAATAGCATTAATGACAATAAAATTGATAACATGGTCAATGGTCATTTTGGCTATACCATATTCATTAGGAAGCGATATGTAGTGCATAGAAGAAATAGCTATACATTGCAGTGCAATTGCGTGAAAAGCAAATCTAGGTCATTTTTTCCAGTGGTGTTAATAAAAATCAGCTTTTGAACCATCGCCATTTTGTATTTGCGGTTTAAAGTAGGTCCCCACCTACCCTATGTATAACGAAGTATGCAGCAACAGTATGAATTGTAAGCGTGACTGTTTGGGCAGAGCGCCGAGGCTCGCAGAGTGTGTGTGATACGCCGTCATTGGGGAGAATCAGCGCTTTTCGCCACCCCCTTCGCGGGGCCCCAGCGAAGGCAAACCCCCGTTCAGTAACAGCGCTGAGGATCCCAGTGAAGCCGGACAGAGAGATGCTGCTATGACTGCGAAACCACAGCGTCCATAGTACAGTAACGGGGCTATAATTTGCACACTATGGATAATAATGACGCTTATCTGCACCTCAGTAAGTATGATCGCACTTGTCCGGATGAGCCAGTGCTGACAGTCGCTTCCCCTGTTCAGTCGCAGGTTTGCCGAGTCGCTTTGTTTGTTGCACATGCACGCGTTATACATGCTGTTTTTAACCAGAGGACTTTACACGGACAGCTATAAATTCAATGTGGCCACTTTTATCAGCGCAGTTTGCACTTGTCTCGCAGTAATTAGTATTGACAAGAATGCAGTACTAATGCAAAAAAGTCAGGTGACGGCAATTCTTCCTCTCAGGCGGGGTCAGGGGTTGGCACTTTAATTGCGGTTATGTAATATATGGCCTTTCGAGTGATTCTCTAGTTAAACTGTCCTCGGTTGAATTATTTTTTTATCTGCTGAGCAGTAATTTTCAGACGAGACGTAGCCCACACGTGTAAAACACAGCTAATCGCTCAGCTATAACACTACACGTTCATATGGAATGAGATATGGAAAGAAATTGTACGTTATTTGTACGTGCAGTTTTTTTTAAGTAACACTAACATATTTTGGAAGAAGACATTTCAAAGGTTTACTATTACGCATCCATTTAATGTCAGATACATACATTTTTAAAAGCTTTAAAATGCCATATTACTGGTATCGCATTTACATGATGATTGACACGAGTTCAAAATTGTAACAGTAATTGATTAAATATTTCATCAGTGACACTGCAAAACGTGCCATCCCTACATGTATATCTGTTTTTCTGACACAAGAAGTTTAGTGGCTAACACCCTAGCGCAGTTTTTTAATGAGTCAAAATTGTGACATATAGTTAGAACCATTGGCTGTATACGTCAGTTGTTGAAAATTAATTGAGGAATACAGATATTTTGGAAGAAAGTCATTGTTTTGTGAAAAGGCCAGCCAGATAATTAATTGTTGCTTGTAAGAAAATTATAACTCTTAACTTGCAATATAGTATAAAGGCAGATTTATGATCTTATAAGTTGATTATATTTAAAAAGTAAATTAACAGCGTTTGAGCTGTTGTTCATTTTTTGAATGTTTTTTTCCTGATATATCATTGTTTATCAATAAATTACACGCCCAAGCTTAGCAAAATTTAGTGCATTTTAACAAAAGTATGTACATATAAGCTGTATATTTTCCAAATCAGATCTTCTTTAAGATGATCGTTTTGAGCCGTAATGGCTTTTTCAGCAGCTGGTGTGAAATGTAATTATTTGTTTGATTAGTCTCAGTCAGTGTCTTATGTCTGGACTTTGACATTCAGGATCAGTCATGTCCCTGCTTCTATCTGAACCTCAAACATCAGCTGCGGAATTCTCTCTTATTTTTTGGTCAAGAGAAAATTTTGTGTTAAATCTTTTGATTTAAAATATCCTGTAATTAATAATCAATTAACCCTTGAAGCCTAATTGTATTTTTACGCCTAGTCACACCTCTATGAACATATCTTGCAATATCACACTTTAGTGTTACTATAAAATTTTCTTTGTAAAGTTGATCGTAATAGTTCCAGCAGTTTAATACAGAGGGCTTTGCATTGTGGTTGTGCTGTCTGTGTCCAATTATTTAATTGTCCTTTTGGTACAAGTGCTATTTTTTTAATGTGGATTATAGCTTTTCCAAGCCAATGGCTCTGGGCTGGGTGTATTACAGCAGCATATTTGGATTGTCCTGCAGACCTCTCTGGAGATCCATCCAAGCGCAGAGAAAATGCCGGCGCCCTGGAGGTGGAATCTCGCGTTTCGTTTGCGTTTGTATAGTGAAGCACCTCTGTGGGCTGGACAAAGCTGGCGTTGTCTCCCTGGCATTGAAAGTTCCTTTGTGAACCATTTATCTGGGGACTTGGTCAGAAGAGGGGATCTGGTTGCGGCAGTGACAGTTTCCTTGTATTTGTTTCTTCCTGGCTCAACTCCATGTGACACCTTGCTGTTATCACTGTGTAAACAGTGCTTGTGTGTGTGTGTGCGCACGCGCACGTGTATGCATGTGTGTGTGACTGGATGTGTCTGCGTACTTCATGAGTAAATCACCTCAGACCACAATCATGCATTCTCTACATAGAGTGAATGCATGTTCACCCACATGACTGTCTCAGTCAACATGTAGGCTATGGATACTTCATTACTTTCTTTTCCCCCGGGGTTAAAGACCTTTCATTTCTGCAGTTTATTTAATGCCTGCCACTTACTCTGAAATACGCTAGGGGTCTTTACCTGTCATAAATCCATTTAACCGATTCACAAGTGTTACGTGCCGTAAGTTCAAGGCACATAGATTCCCCGTCGCCCCCTGCCTCGTCATCTCAGCTCCGCCTCCTGACC